>CAUYRT010036108.1:0-19964 GCA_963574885.1 Lepilemur ruficaudatus
AGGAATATGGGGTGTAGCTGGATGTGAAGAAATCCTAGAGGAGGGAAGAAATGATGTAGATATGGTGAAGTTTGCACATTACTTGGCAGGAGGTGAAGATGGGGGTTGCTCCTGTGTGATGGCTTCTGTTTTATCTGTGAAATATGTTGTCTGGGATTTGCTTTAATAAAAGCGTCCACTGATATGGAATGAAAAGTGGGGGCAATTCTAGATGAAACTAGATTGGTCATATAATAATTGTTGAATCTGGGTGTTGGGAAATGGAGATATATCCTTCTGTATACTTTTTGTATCTTTGAAGATTTCTTAATAGTATAGAAAAATAGAATAAAGGAAAAAAAACCTTCTGAAGATCCTCATATTGGCCCAATCTTCAGTTTAACTGTTCAGAGTATTATTTGGCTCCTTAAATAAATTATAAGATATAATACTTTGTAGGAAAAGAAAAGCCACCTGTGAGAGTTACTAGGCTAGAGTCAAGATCCGGGTATTGGAAAGAGCTATGTTTTAATGAGGTAAAATCTGTAGGCCTATGGTTGCCTTGAAGTTACCCGGATAAATTAGGCAGCAGTTCTTGTGGAAAGTGGGGGTGGGGGACAGAGACACCCAGAACGCTGGAAGAGCAATTCACACTGCTTTGTCTTCTGTGCCAGAACACTTGGAGAATCTGTTTAACTTAGACGTCTGGCAGATTATGAAAGCTGTGTCCCTCCTTAAAGGCCTTCAGCCAAAGGGAAAAGGAACACTGTAGAATGCTTCATTTAGCAGGAAGGTAACAATTGAGGAGTCAAGAGTAGACAGAGGTAAATTATTAATATTAAACAGTTACATGACTAACCCAAAATATTGATAAATTCTCAAATAGTCTTTCACACTCAGAAGGAGGGACAAAACAGAAATACCTGGGCAGAATCAGATTTATCAGGAATCTCAAACATAGAGTGGAGAATTAAACAAAGTATACGGTTAAACACTCAGAAAATCCATGAAGCAAAGGGAATAAATTTAAGTGAGATCTAGAGGCCTAAAGGAGGAAGAACCTGGCGTGGTGGCGGGCACCTGTAATCCCAGCTACTTCGGAGGCTGAGCCCGGAGGATCACTTGAGCCCAGGAGTTTGAGTCCAGGCTGGGCAAAGTGGCAAGACCCTGTCTCTATTTTAATAATAATAAAAAGGAAAAGAAATAGAAAAAAAGGAGGAAGAAGTGATTGTCATCGTTGTGAGACTGTGCTGTACTCAGACTGAAAGAAGAGGTGGATGATTGCTTTTATAAAATAAGAAAGGTATCACAGAACAAGGCATGGTAGTGATTATGTCTGCTTTTGTGATAAAAATATATTTTAAGATGTGATTAATGCTTAAATAACCTTTAAAGATTATGACAAAACCATGGTAAAGAAAATTTTAAAAAGATTCTCTCACACACTCTTCATGTTCTTTTTTGCTCTGTGCCCACTCTACTTTAGCTCTGTTATTCTCCTAACTATTCTCAACCATGCCAAACCTGTTTCTGCCCCAGGACTTTTATTTGCTTTTTCCCATGATTGTACCATTTTTCATTCACTCCTCACCTTCGAAACCTTCTCTTGACGTGTTCTTACTTGTCATTGAGTTTTTGGCTCACGTGCCTCTTCAGAGAGATCTTCCCTGGGCATCTTACATAAAATAAGATGTCATTGTTTATCATTTTCTGTCATTTCCCATTATTGCTATTGTCTTTGTAGCAATACTCTCTGACATTGTATTGTGTACTCATTTGTTAGTTGTCTCCCCTGCTAGTATATGTGAGTTCCACAAGAGCGAGTGCTTTGTTTTCTTACTTCTAAAGCCCTGCAATAGTGCCTGACACACAGTAGGCACTCACTTAAATATTTATTGAATGAATGAATCAATGTATAAGGTCACGGTTTTATGTTTAAAAAGATCTGAAAAAACAATAAATTGTTTCTTGAATTGTAACCAACGAGAGGGGACTGGTTGGTAATGTATATGTGACAAGTAACTTTAAAGGAGGTGACCCTTTTACCACTGCTGTTGTGGTAGATGAATTCTCTAAAAAAAATGACCTTGTCATCAAAGAGTTTGTAATAGCCAAGTAAGAGAATTCTGTGTAGTATAGATGTTTATCCTAAAGTTTTTGAAAAAAGGCTTCAGAAACTTTATTGATGTCGAAGACAACTTGAGGTTTTAAAGGAAATGCAGCACCTGATCTGTGAGTCCCATTGAAATTCTGACTATGTAAATGAGAGAAATGCCAGTGAAAGCACATAATGACTTCTGATTAGCTTATGTTTTAAAACACTGTGAAATTGGGAGAAAGGCCATTTAGTTAGTCATGGGCAGCAACAGAAGTGATGTGAAGTAAAAATGGAAAGTTAAAGCCCCACAGTGACTGACGCCTGCAGACATCACAGAAAGTGCCACAGGAAAGGTCTTTGCATAACATCCAGAGTGCCAAGACTGGAAGAAGGCTTGGACGCTGTTGAAGACACGATTCACAGACACATGTTCACAGATGAAGACTATGTAGAATTATTTGACTATTTTTTCTGTCAAGAATTCTTTTGAAACTAGAAAAGACAAAAAATATTAGTAAGTTACAGGTGGGTTAAAGAGTTAAATATTTAAGAAGTCAAAACAGAGTGACCAGAAAGGGCGAGTGGCCTTAGACTAACAAGAGTTGAGTTTGGGGCTTGTCTCTGCCATTTACTGGGTCCTTCAGACAAATCCAGTAACCTTTCAGAGTTAGTTTTCTTTGCTGGAAAATGAGAATAACATCTGCCTCGCACATAGTAGGTACTGAATACATTTTTGTTGTATTAATGGGTGCTTTACTCACAGAGTTATGAGACTCAGATGAGATTATTTATGTTTAGTGAGTTAAAACAAATGGAAAGTTATACTGATCTCTAACATTCATTACCACTATGTATCATCCATGCTACTCAAGCATATCATACGTTTCTTAATTCCCACAGCAGCCCTTTGAAGGTAGGTACTGTTACTGTCCCCATTTTACGAATTAGGAAACAGGCAAATGAAGTTAAGTAATTTGCCCAGTATCACACAATAAAACTTGGAGCCAGAATTTAAACCTTAAATGTGACTTCCAGAGCCCATGCTCTTCACCTACAAATGATATGTTGACAAAGGATGGGAATTCAAGTAGGGTGAGGAAGAAGAGAACTGATATTCATTGAGCCACCTTGCTTGTTTTGCCCTTAACCTTAGAAACATTATTTAATCCTCACAAAGTCATGTGATGAAGGTCATTTCCACATCTCCAAAAGAAAGATATAATAATGAGGCTTGGGTGGTCTAATAAATTCTCCAAAGTCAAACCCTGACATAAGAAGGAGGTGGAATATGAACTAATATTTGTCTGGCTCCAAATCTCCTGTTTCCTACTACACTATGCTGCTTCTCTATGGGAAATCAAATTTACAAGGGTGGATGGGGTGTTTTACTGCTAATATTCTAAAAATACAAATTATAATCTTTGAGATACAGTTAGCATTTCATTTGTAGTCACTTTTATTTTTCACTTTTTTTCTTTTTAGAAAACCACTTGATAAAGATGTAGTCACTTTTACAAGATGATAATATCTAGTGTTTGTGAAATGTTTAGTGTTGGTGGCAGTACAAAGTATTACATATAGCTCCTTTGGAAACCATTTGGCAGAAAGTGTCAGGAGCTTGAATCTCATAATCTTTGACTCCTTAGTCAAAGATTAAGAAAAAAAAGTTATGTGTGTCCAAATTTTTAAAATAACATCATCTCATAGCATGTCATAGAATTTTGTCCATGTCAGCATTTAATCCGCTACTGCTTCAGTGAGGATATAGAAAAGGCATTCTTAGTTCCGTATGATTCAGAGCTATGAGGGATAATTGGATGAGGCTGCCACAGTTCTTCTATTTTCATAGACTTTGCTAGGTGTCAATCCTCTCCTGTCAATTGTCTGAAGATGAATGTTCAAAAAGAAAGACTTGTCAACAGAAATGAAATTGGTTAGCAGTCTAAACGAAACATTAGGTACAGCCCTTTTTCCCTGTCACCGATATTGTTGATTACCAACAACCGTTTAATCGGTCTTGTCTCAGGTTTAATCATTCATGCTTTATTACTGACATCTTTTCCTGTCCTTTTCTTTAGAAATTATAACTTTTGATATATAATTTATAGTTTTTCTTAACTTCATTGTCTTTCTCACTGCCTGATAATCTAGATACATTCACTCCATGTTTTAGTTGTAGTTGGTTGGGACAGTTTATTTCCACCTGTGAGAAGTTCATACCAGAAACATTGTTGGTCCAGTAGTAACTGCTGAGTGTGTCTCTTCGTTGCCCACTTCCTGAGTAGAGTATCTATACATACGCACTTGCTCACCTCTTTGGTGTGAGATGACTCTTGCTTCTTTTGGTTATACCTAGTGGACCAATATATTTTCCAGAGCTCTAATTGTTATGGTAGAAGCTCTTCCTTTTTTTTTTTTACCAGCTGCCAGGAGCAATATACTTTAAAGAAACAAACTTTTTAGTATCTGGGATTCACAACATTTTTCTTTGAATGTTTGTGTTGGATCCGCATTGTGTATTCACATTGCTTCTGGTTTCTGTTGTTAAGTGGTTGTTTAACAAGTTCTCTTTATCTCTCCCGTGCTTGTAGGAAGGAGATTTGATATCTAAAAGAACTGGGATCTAGAAAATTAGTGGTCTAGAACGATATTTTCTATCATATATTCTTCGGAATGCTAGCCCTGTAAGATGTTCCCTACTGCAAACTGTATCTTTCCCTTGAACACTCATGATTCATCTGTGGTGTAAAAGGTCAAAAAAGTGGTAGAAAGCTGGGCATGGTTATGCGTACCTGTAGTCCTGCATACTCAGGAGGCTGAGGCGGGAGGATTGCTTGAGCCTAGGAATCCAAGGCCTCTCAAAAAGTCTACAGAAAAAAAGCCTGTTAAACTTTATCATAATACTTCAGTGTTTTCCAAACTAAGTTGATGGTGGAACCACTTAAAATTTAACACTCTATAGAATGCTCAAAAAATAATTGAGAAATGACATCCTAGAGAAATTAGTTTAGAGATCTGGGGATAACCCTGAAGAGTTTCAAGCAGAAATAGGGCTATGAGCTTTGTCCTGAAAGCTGAGTCCAGTGCAGGGTCCGGCAAACTTTTTCTGAAGGCTAGATAGTAAATGTTCCAGCTTTGTTGCCTCTGTGGTCCCTGTCACATCTATTCAGCTCTGCTGTGACAGGCAGTACTAACATGAATGAGCATGACAGTGCTCCAGTAAGACTTTGTTTACAAAGACAAGTAGCAGGCCTGTAGTGTGCTGACCCCTAGTCTAGTGAGTGTGTGCTTCCTCAGAGCAGGCCAAGGCTAGATGGAAAACATTTTATGATCCTCTTAGACCTGTTCCAGGTATTTACAGAGATGATTCTTTCACTTTAAGCTGAAGTCTTGAAAGGGTTAAGAATCGCTGTAGGGTTAATGCCTAATTCCTCAAGTTACTCATGTTTGAGGAATCAGGGAGGTAATTTATCCTCAGAGCTTACATTTAGAAACTGTATACCAGAAATTTTTTTTTTAGGGTTTTATGTGGGGTTAGCTTTTGGTCTTCCAGTTCATATCCATCACTCTTTGGGGGAAAGTAAAGCAAATTAATTACCGTATGTGGCATTTTGTTGTAACTTTTGTAAAATTTGTGTGAATGGCTTGGCAGTACACATTTCATCTCAGTGATCTAAATGGTAATTCTGTTAGTAAAATATTTAACATATTTGTTGGTTAGAAAGAGTCATCTCTTGACAAGTAGCATAGAAGTATATTGCATATATGCAGCATTTAAATGTCAAACCATATATCAATAGAATGGAAAATGCTTGTATTCCTTCCGTTTGTAAATTCTGATTTGGGGACTTTACATAAGGAGTCAATCTGAAGGAAGAAGCCTTACTTTTAGATATGCTTATTACATTATAATTAAAAAATTAGGAATAACTAAATATCCAACAAAGTTATCCGACAAGGAATGCTTGTGTATTTTATACACTACTCAGTGGAATTTTGTGCAACTATATTAAACAGTATTTATTAAAGGTAATATTGATCTGCTAGATAAACATACCCTTTTATGGGAAATTTTAAAACAGTAATTAAAAACTATGCATAAAAAGAAGCATAAGATACAATAAATTAAATACAGTAAGAGTGCTAGTTTTGTTTTTTTGAGAGGGATGGAGTTTTTGGAGATTAACTTTTTTTTCTTTTACATATTTTCCAAGTTTATTATACTAAGCATTTTTGTGTTGTTTTGTTTATCTTGTTTCTTTGTTTTTTTGATGGAGTTGGAAATTTTAAAAAATAATCTGTGTATAATTTTGACCTAATAGCAATTTCTGTTAACTGTTTATTTCAGAGAGTAGCAGATAGACTCTATGGTGTATATAAAGTGCATGGGAATTATGGACGAGTTTTCAGGTAAGCATTATACAAACTTTTAAAATAAATAACCGGTTAGCTCTAATTAGCTCTTTGCCGAAGAGCAGTAATTCTTGGAAATTTATGAGTCTGTGGAGAAGACTGTTTTTTTAAATGATGTTCCATAGTAGTGATTTCCCTGCTTTCAGGTATCTACTTTTCATCTTAAAGCCTTCCTTTAAATAAAAAACAGTGAGGAAAATCCATATATTGAGCAGATAAAACGAAACTACTCCGACTGAAGCAGAATGCCTAAGAAGATTCCATTGGAAATTACTGTCTTACAGAATTAGTGATTTTCTCTTTCTCTTATTTCTTTTTGTTGTTTTATAATTTATAAAGACTTTTACAAGATGAGTTTTTTTCAGTCTTGGGATAATTTTAATGATAATTAGAATATTTGTGTATATAACTCGCATATTTTAATTATTTTTAAACAATTTTCTTTTATGAATTTTCATGTGTTCATTATTTTGGTTGTGATGTTTTAAAAGTTATTATCCAGATGTTTTTATAAGAAAAATGTCCTTGTAAATGTTCCATTATACGTTTTTTGATTGAATTAATTTAAGAATATGGTTCATTTTACATTTTTGAAAAGTTATTACATTCAAATAGAACAAAATTCAAAAGGAACAAAAGCGATACAATGAAAAGTCTCCTTGCCCCTGTCAGCCAACTACCCAAGTCTCCTGCCTAAGACAACTAATATCATTTTCTTAGTTTCTAGTATATCCTTCTAGTGAAATGTAGTACTATAAACGTAATATATTAGCATACAAACAAATGCATTTGTCCATTTTTTAACACAAAAAAGGAGCATGTTGTATGCATTGCTTTGTTCATTTGCTTTAGCTTGTTTTTTTCACTTAAAGAACTCTTCTCCAAGACATAGTGTTATCAGTAAATATAATAACTGTATTGGGTTTTATTGAACCAGAAGTATCATAATTTATTTAACCAGTCTTGGTAATTATTTCCAGTCTTTTGTAATTTCATTCAATGCTGCAATATATGTTCATGTTATTTCACACATATATGAGTATATGTGTAGGATAAAATTTTACACGTGGAATTACTGAGTCCAAGGATAGTTACAGTTATAGTTTTGATAGAAACTATATTACTCTGTACTGAAGATGTTAAATTCCTACCAGCAAAGTGTTAATACTTGTTTCCTCACACCCTTGCCCAAAAACTGATTAGCAAACTTACCTTTACCAGTCGTATGGTGAAGAGTGGTTTCTTATTGTACAGATGGTCCCGGATTTACGATGGTTCCCCTTATGATGGGTTTATTTGGAATGTGATCCTATCATAAGTCAGGGGCGGCTGTAGTTGTAATTTGTATTTCTCTAATTAAGAATAAAGTCAAACATTTTCTTATGATTAATAGCCATTTTTTCCGTCTCATGAGTTCTCTGTACGTATCTTTTTGCCTTTTTATCTGTAGGGCTGATAGCTTGTTTCTCATTGATTTGCAGGAGTTTTTTGTCTTTTAATAAGATTAGGTCTTTGCAAAATGAATTGCAAATTTTGTTTCAGTTTGTTATGTGTCTTTTGACTTTTCTTATGGTGGCTTTGACATATAGAATATTCTGTTTATTAAATTCAATTACATATAAGTGATTAGTTTTTTTCCTTTTAATAATAATAGTCTGTGATTTTTGTATATATTTTAGTAAAACCTTCCCCACCTTGGATTATAAAAAATTTTTTCATTTCTTATACATTTTTATGGTTTTATATATCCTCCCCTCCCCTCAGTTTCCTACATTTTTGATTCATCTGGAATTTACTTGAATGTGAGATATCAAGTATGGACCCAAATTTATTAAATTCATTTGTAGAGTAATAGGTTATCCATATGTCTTTGGTTGATCAATACATTAAAATTAAATGCAGGTTGGGACAGATCAGGATTATATGACATTTTTTAATGAAGAGAAGCTTATTGATATTGTAAAAATGTAAACTCATTGTCAGGATTAGGAATATATGAAAATATGTGGCCAAACATAAAGGAATAGTGTAACGGGAAGAAAGACAAATAATATTCAGCTTTTTGAAGTCTACTGCATGCTGTTTGACTTATCTTTAATTGCTTTTAGACTTATGCACATGAGTCAGTCCTGATTTTTAGAATGTTACCCAAATTGAACCCCATTTAAGCTTGGGAACATTGCTCATTTAAAAATTAACATAAATCATCTCATAGGAGACATGGGGGGAAAATTAGTGTAAATCAAACGCTGTCAAAGGTAGCACATTAATTGTAATCAGCAAATGAAATTCTATTAATTTAAGAGGCAAGTAGACAAAAAGTCAATTGGTTGAATCAAATTTTAAAGATAATTATTTGCATTAATGTCACGTGATAAAGATTATACAGATTTGTCTTTTTGCCAATGCAGTAAATTAATAGAAAACTGCTTTACATCTAAAACATTTTACAAAAAGTGAATCAGGGAGACCAGAGATGGTTGAGGTCACTTAATCAAGATCTGAACCAGAGCAATTGCCAGTGAAGACTATTAATGAGGCATAAATGGTAAGACTTACCAATGGAGTCTTTCAGTCATTCAGCACACAGTTACTGAGCTCCTGCTACTATGGTAGGTGCTAAGAATACCAAGAATTTTTTTTTTTTTTTGAGTCAGGGTCTCTATTGCCTGGGATAGAGTGCAGTAACATCATCATAGCTCACTGCAACCTCAAATTCCTGGGCTCAGGCAATAATCCTGGCTTCCAAGTAGCTAGGATTGTAGGCACATGCTACCACACCTGGCTAATTTTTCTATTTTTTGTAGAGTAAGGGTGTTGCTATGTTGCTCAGGCTGGTCTCAAACTCCTGGCCTTAAGTGATCCTCCTGCCTCAGCCTCCCAAAGTGCTAGGATTATAAGCGTGAGCCACTGCAACTAGCCTAAGAATACCAAGATTTAATTTGAGGGCAGCTGAGTTACTAAGAGGATTGTGATAGAAATTGTAGGTGAAATAGCAGGTTTGAGGGTTGAGTTAAAGGGTTCTGTTGTAGATAGATTGAATTTGAATTAAAGATTTCTATTAAGCAATTGGAAATTTGGATCAGGAATTTAAGAAGCTAGTAAGAATATGAGTTGTCTTATGTTGACCTTGAGATGGTAGCACGTAATATGCTCAAAAATTAGATGAGTGAAGTACCTGTGGGTTGTATTGTCTGTTAATTATATTAACATGATCTGCAGTTATATTAACTGTGTTCACTACATCACACAATTGGCTAGTTATGCTTGTAATCTGCCAGAACATCCGGATTTTATTTCCCATGTGAAGAACTGGGCTTTAGATATGTTGAATTTGAAATGAGAGAGGTGTATAAAAGCAGAATTGTCTTGTAGGTACAGAAATGTGGCTTTGGAGCTACAGATGCTAAAAAGCCATTTTGTAAACGACAAAGCACTAAAAAAAGGTTAACTGTTGCTACTATTTTGAGAGTAAACATATAATGAAAGAAAACTATTGGAAGGAGCCTTACCTATTTTGTCTTTTAATCATAACTATACAGTTATATAGGTGATTTATATGTTTGTTTTCTTACTTGACAACATTACAAACTACGTGAGGTTTTTTTCCTTCTAGTTCTTGATTTATTTCAAGAACAGTTTATAAAAATCACATACTAAGGCCAAACACAGGAGAATTGCTTGAGCTCAGGAGTTTGAGACGAGCCTGAGCAAGAGCAAGACTCTGTCTCTACTAAAAATAGAAAAATTAGCCAGGTGTGGTGGCGCATGCCTGTAGTCCCAGCTGCAGGAGGATTGCTTGAGTACAGGAGTTTGAGGCTGCAGTGAGTTATGATCATGCAACTGCTCTCCAGCCTGGGTGACAGAGTGAGACCCTATTTCTAAAAATAATGATATTCCATAGCACTAATTCATAATGCTTTTAGTTTATGTTTTTCTTCCTAGTGAATGGAGTGCCATAGAAAAAGAAATGGGTGACGGACTGCAGAGTGCTGGTCATCATATGGATGTGTAAGTACCTAGAGAACTTAATGTAAAGCCTGAGGTGAAGTCTCATGGTAAAGTATTAGTGACTCTTCTGTTCTTCTGTTTTTATCAAGTTTACTGGCATTTATATTATGTTTTGTGTGTACAGACCTGACTTTATATTACAAATACAATGTTAGTTTAACATTTAAAAATCAGTCTAATTCATATATTAACAGAATAAAGGTGAAAACCTGTATGTTCATTTCAGTACATGTAGAAAAAGCATTTGACGAATTTTAACACCCGTTTTTGGTAAAAATTCTCATCAAACTAGGAACAAAAGGGAATTTTCTCAGCCTAAAATTTACAGCTAATATTGTACTTAATAGGGAAATATTAATGCTTTCTCCTAAGGTCAAGAGCAAGACAAGTTTGCTCTTACCACTTCTAGTAAACGTTGTACTGGAGCTCCTACTCAGTGCAGTAAGGCAAGAAAATTAAATAAGAGGCATAAACATTGCAAAGGAAGAAGCAAAACTGTCTTTAGTTGACAAGATCTTTTACATAGAAAATCATAAGGAATCAACCAAAAATATTGTAGAACTAACAATTGAATTTAATGAGGATACAAGATTAATATCTAAAAATCAATTATTTTTACATATTAGTAACAAAAACTGGAAAATAAGAATTTTCACAATGCTATTTATAATAGCATCAAAACATAATACTGAGGTATTAATTTAATAAAGATGTGAAAGACCTCTACACTGAAAACCATATGAAGCGTTGCTGAAAGAAATTAAAAAACACATAAATAAGTGGCAAGATAAACCATGTTCATGGATTGGAACACTTGGTATTGTTAAGATGTTCATTCTCCCCAAATTGTAGTCCCAATCAAAAGTCCACTGACTTTTTAATGGAAATTAATAAGCTGATTTTAAATTTATATGGAAATTCAAAGGATCTTGACAATCTTGACAAAGAACAAAGCTGTAATGTATTACCTGCTTTCAAGATTTACTGTAAAGCTATAGTTATAAAGATAGTGAGGGATATTAGCATAAAGATCAATGGAACAGAACAGTGTTCAGAAATAGACCTACACTTCTATAGTCCAATTTCAACAAATGATGCTGAGTAACTGGATGTCTATGTGGGGAAAAAAATGAACTTTGAGCCACATCTCATACTTTATATAAAAACTAATTCAATTTGTATCATATACATAATTGTAAAAGTTAAATTTAATAGTTTTTAGTAGAAGACATAGGAGAACATTGCCACAACCTTGGGATATGCAAAGATTTCTTTTTTTTTTTTTTTTTTGAGACAGAGTCTCACTCTGTTGCCCGGGCTAGAGTGAGTGCCGTGGCATCATCTTAGCTCACAGCAACCTCAAACTCCTGGGCTCAAGTGATCCTCCTGCCTCAGCCTCCCGAGTAGCTGGGACTACAGGCATGTGCCACCATGCCCGGCTAATTTTTTCTGTATATATCTTTAGTTGGCCAATTAATTTCTTTCTTTCTATTTATAGTAGAGACGGGGTCTCACTCTTGCTCAGGCTGGTTTCGAACTCCTGACCTTGAACGATCCGCCTGCCTCGGCCTCCCAGAGTGCTAGGATTACAGGCGTGAGCCACCGCGCCCGGCAAGCAAAGATTTCTTAAAGAGGATGTGAAAAGAAAAATTTTTTTAAATGATAAATTAGTCTTTAGCAAAATTAAAAAATTTTTGTTTCTCAAAAGAGATACCATTGGGTGAGGGAAGAATGGGGAGTTAATATTAAATGGCGTACAGAGTTTCAGTTGGAAAAGATGAAAAAATTCTGGAGCTAGGTGGTGGTAATGGTTGTACAACAATGTGAATGTGCTTAATGCCACTGAACTGTACACCTAAAATTGTTAAAAAGGTAAATTTTATATTGTGTATATTTTACTATTAACAAAACAGACACCATTAAGATAATGAAGAGGCAAGCCACAGACTGGGAGCAAACATTTGTAACTATAGTATAAGTGTAAATATAAAGATATGAATAAGATAAAAATGTAAGTATAAAGAATTCCTACAACTCAATAATACAAAGACAAAAAATAGAGATTTTTTTTGTTTTGTTTTGTTTTTTGAGATAGAGCCTCACTCTATTGTCCAGGCTAGAGTGCCATGGCATCAGCCTAGCTCACAGCAACCTCAAACTCCTGGGCTCAAGTGATCCTCCTGCCTCAGCCTCCCAAGTGGCTGGGACTATAGGTGTGTGCCACTATGCCCAGCGAATTTTTTTTTTTATTTTTAGTAGAGATGGCGTCTCACTCTTGCTCAGGCTGGTCTCAAACTCCTAAGCTCAAGTGTTCTTCCCACCTTGGCCTCCCAGAGTGTTAGGATTATAGGTGTGAGCCATCATGCCTGGCCCAAAAAATAGATCTTAAATATTCTCACCACAAAAAAAAAAAAATGTCACGTGACAGGTGTGTTAATTAGCTTGATTCAATCATTTCACAATATATGCATGTATCAAAACACTCAATTTGCATACTATAAATATATACAATTTTTGTCGATTATACTGTAGTAAAGTTGGAATGAGAAAAATACTTGTTTCTTCTAAATATTACTTTTCTTTAGGCCATATTCAAGCTAACTGGCTGTTTTTTCAACCGATTTGTTTAACCTTAAATCTTCTTGTATTCACTTGATTTAGCATTTCAGTAGTTGCAAGAATTTAAGATTATCCTTTCAGTTGATTTATTAAGGTGTTAAATAAAATTATTCTCAGTACTGATATCCAAAAATCTTTATTATAGCCAGTTGTGGTGGCTCACACCTATAATCCTAGTGATTTAGGAAGCTGAAATGGGAGGATTATTTGAGGCCAGCCTGGGCAACATAGTGAGATCCTGTGTCTTAAAAAATGAGAAAAACTAGCCAGGCATAGTGGTGCATGCCTGTAGTCCTAGCTACTTGGGAGACTGAGGCAGGAGGACCGCTTTAGCTCAGGATTTCAAGGCCACAGGGAGCTATGGTCACACCACTGCACTCCATCTTGGGCAACAGAGAGAGACCTTGTCTCTAATAAAAATAAAAATCCTTACCATTTGTACTTCTCTACCTAAGGATGTGCCAGTTGATCCCTGTACTGTGTTTCTTATCTTTAGATCACCAGCCCTGTGGCTCCTCTATTTTTGCTTATTTTCTTAACATTAACTCTTTCAGAGTCACAGACTTAAGAACTAAAGGCAGATTTTCTTTCTCTTAAGAGTAATTGTCAAGACATTTTTTAGTCACTTATAAGAAATTCTTCACTCTAATAGACGTAAGTTTGTAATTACAGAATGTGTACTTTGACTACTTTTATAAATCCTGTAAGAAAACACATTGCTTTTCAAATGAATCTTAATGTAGTTTTATTTATTTGATCTTACAACTTCAGTAAATTTTGTTTACTTGTTTGGATGAGCAGGCTTGGAGACATAAATATATGTTTTTTTATTTTCATGCTGAGGAATCAGAATTAATTTGAAAGAAGACACCTATTAATACCATGCAGAAGTAGTACATATGCATGTCCTTACGGAATTTACAATGTGATCAGAGAAGTAAAACCAAAGCACCAGACATTATTTTGATAACATTTAAGTTATAAATTGTTGATAAGAGATCAGAAGTAGGATGATAGATAAAGACTAAAATAGTCTGGGAAAATTTCATGGAGGTGGAGAGATGTAGAGCACCATCACATCTCTGTGTACATGAAGATTCAGGTGCAGGAATGAGACTGGTGGCATGACAGGGGGTGTCTCAATCAAAGCAGAGGTTGCTGTTGAACATTAGTATAAAATAAGCTTCTAAAATGTTCTGAAATCTTTATTTACTCTGTTTTCCTTTGTAGATTTTTGACATTACTATAAGTAGTTGTTACCAAGAACATGTGTGTACCGATTATGCCTGACTTACTCTTCTGCAGATTCAGTAGCCTTTTTATAATATCTTTGAATAAAAGATATTATAGTTTTACAGTGCTTCTTAAGCTACCTATAAGAAGGATCATATTTTCTTTGTTTTCTTTTTTATTTCTAAGCCATTGCTAACTGAAACATTTTGGTAAAATTCAATAAAATCATCATGGTAATTACAAATTGCTGTAAGTGATTCTAAATGCTCATTCTCACTTTCTGTTCTTCATCTCTGCTGGGTAGCAAATTATCAGTGGACTACACTTTGAATAGCACTTTAGAACATTTGTGTCCCAATGAAAGCACTCTATTTATGCAGTGTTTTTTAAATAGGTATGCATCTTCTATTGATGATATTTTGGAAGATGAGGAACATTATGCAGATCAGTTAAAGGAGTATCTATTTTATGCAGAAGCACTGCGGTAAGTATAATAAAAGTTCCAGATGCAGCCAGGTGGCTGATCACCACTTCTTCATATACTACTATAAAATAGATAGTAAGGTGTGTTTTAAGTGAACCCATTCTCTCAGCTATTGAACGAGGTCTCCTTGTATTCCTCTGTGTTGCATATTGCTAGGCATAAAAATTTAAGATGAGGACTGCCCTTTAAATGTTATATTGATGAAACCTGCCAGTTTCAGGCATCAGGTCTGTCTGTTGTTCTTTCTGCTTTTTCCAGTTTGAAGATTGGAAGCCAAATACAGATTTAGTGTGTATATCAATATCTGTCAGTAGGTTGTATATTATCATTTTTATTCTGTAATTTTTTCCATGTCTGCATGTCTTATCAGTAGGTTGTCAAGGACTTTGCATTCTGTTTTTATGACATCTCCTATAAGGCCAAAGAGAATTCTCTGCTAGATAGTCCTATTTGATTAAGAAAAAATTAATATATATTTTTCTGATCAATTTAGAAAAAGGAATCATTTTCCCAGAGTAGATGGCATTTGATCAGTTTTCCTGTCACTTTTGAAAACAGTATTACAGTTCTGTTAGGAAAACAGAAGAGCAGTATCCCTTTAGCTGTCCAGTAACTGGTGTGAAAACATCTGTATGTTGTGAGCTTTTTTCCTTCTAGACCTTTGAGTAGTAGGAAATTTCATCAGGGTATTTTCAAGTCACCAAGCACAAGTTGGTGAATACAGTGGAACTCTGTGCAGCTCTTAAAAATTATAAAAAAAGATCAATGTGTGTTAACATGGAAAGTTGTCCATGGTATATAGCTAAGTGACAAAAGATGTAGAACCATTTGCGGGGTGTGGGTATATGTGTATTTGTAAATGCCCAGCTAAATTCTGGAAGAGTATGCACTATCTAGACATATGGATTATGTGTGTATAGTAGGATTGGCAGAAGGAGAAGGTTCTTGAAACTTTCTGTTTATTTTGTGCATTTCTATATTAGAATCTTTTCTTTTTTACAGTGAACACAGATTACTTTTATGATAATAAAAACTAATGGACATTTCTAAATAACAAAGAAGTAAACTTTGAAATATTATCCTTTCTAAGAATACTCAGTTACTATGTAAGATTACAGCGTTAGTTCTTATATGAGAAAACATTTCATATGTATGTGATAATATGTTTATTGAAAGAAAGGTAGCAAGTATGTAAAACATAACCTTTTTTTGTTTTAATTATATAAAGTTTTTAGGCTTAGGTTCTGCTAGATTAGTTTTTAATGTTGGGCTACTACATTTTAAACTTGAAAATTCTGGGCACACAAGTTTTGGCCCTAGTAAGACATTGTGAATGCCTCTTCTCTACCCCTGAAAAAATGTCTTGATATGTATAAAGAGAGGCTAGAAAAGTTAAATGTCAGCTCATTTTTCATCCCTAGGGCGGTGTGCAGGAAACATGAACTTATGCAGTATGATTTGGAGATGGCTGCTCAGGACTTAGCATCCAAGAAGCAGCAGTGTGAGGAACTGGCAACTGGGGTGAGTGTTTTTCTTTAGGTCTCTGCTACTATTGTGGCAGGACTTATGTGGAATCAGTTACAGTTATATTAATAATATTCGTTATGTCTGTTCTTTTTACAGGGGAATAATTTGTGAATGGCTTTATAATTCTTTCGTTGTTATCTTGATATAAAAACACGTACGCCATTAAAACCATGTACCGTATAGTATACTGTAAGAAATTTTGCTGACATTGCTGTCTGTAACAGGTATCATCCAATTTCTAAGGTCTAAGTGAAAAAACATTGTTCTTTGGTATTAAAATAATAATTTTTATCAGGTTTAATTTTGTAAGGTATGTTATATTATAGAAATTTTAGTTTCCTTTAAAAGCCAGCCAGGCATGGTGGTTCACACCTGTAATCCTAGCACTTTGGGAGACTGAGGTGGGTGAATTGCTTGAGGCCAGGAGTTTGAGACCAGCCTGGGCAACACAGCAAGACCCTGTCTCTACAAAAAATAGAAAATTAGCCAAGTGTGGTAGTGCAAACCTGTAGTTTTTTTCTCAAAAAAAAAAAAAGAGAGAGAAAGAAAAGCCTTACCCAGTTAGAATGAGTGCATCCCTCTTAACAAAGGGCTTTTTATGCACTGTATTCTTTAATGCATAGTGAGTACTTGTGAAGAAAATTGCCTATCTGATTGCATTAGACTTACATCATTTTTATAATCAGCTTTCTACTGCTGTCCAACTATTTCATTGGAATAAATTAGCTGTCATGGTGAGAGACACACTCTGGAGTAGTAAAGCAGGGACTATGTCACCATTTATCACTTCATAGGTAACAAGCACTATAGATTTAAAGTGCTTTTCACATAGATTATTCACTTGGTACATTTATGAAAAATCACAGATATTTGTGGGGGAAAACCTGTGACCATGAGACATGATTAGACTAGGCCCTTGGTTTATTTTTTAAATTCAGGGGAAGTTCCCAGACCATTTTCAGGGAGCTTGGTTCTCTACTCCTACATGTGAAAGGGAAAGTATTTCCCTCAGTAAACTCCAGATAGAGAGGAAATGTTAAAACAGTGAAACTTGAGGCTGCCTTGCAATGCCTGGGTTTAAGCATCCTGTTTTAGATACCCAAGTTTCAGTGTGAATTCTGCAGATTTTAAATATGACCCTTTGGTCTGTTGAATTTTATCTATTTTTTATATCATAGAATAATTTTTAAAAAATATGACCACTCATCTAAAGTAAGAAACAACTTGTCTAATATTTCACCTAGAAGTTTTCCAGTTGATTAAGAAATTCAGTTAGGCCGGCGTGGTGGCTCACGCCTGTAGTCCTAGCACTCTGGGAGGCCGAGGTAGGTGGAACGCTCAAGGTCAGGAGTTCGAAACCAGCCTGAGCAAGAGCGAGACCCATCTCTACTACAAATAGAAAGAAATTAATTGGCTAACTAAAAATATATAGAAAAAATTAGCCGGGCATGGTGGCACATGCCTGTAGTCTCAGCTACTTGGGAGGCTGAGGCAGGAGGATTGCTTGAACCCAGGAGTTTGAGGTTGCTGTGAGCTAGGCCGACGCCATGGCACTCACTTAGTCTGGGCAAGAGAGTGAGACTCTGTCTCAAAAAAAAAAAGAACCAGCTTTGGCTTCTTTGATTTTTTGTAATTTTTCTGTTTTTAATTTTATTGATTTCTGTTCTTTATGATATTCTTTCTGCTTGCTTTTAGGTTTAATTTACTTTTCTTTCTTTCTTTCTTTTTTTTTTTCGAGACAGTCTCACTGTGTCGCCTGGGCTAGAGTTCCATGGCATCAGCCTAACTCACAGCAACCTCAAACTCCTGGGCTCAAGAGATCTTCCTGCCTCAGCCTCCCGAGTAGCTGGAACTACAGGCGTGCACCACCACACCCGTCTAATTTTTTTCTATTTTTGATAGAGATAGGTTCTCGCTCTTGCTCAGGCTGGTCTTGAACCAGCCTGCTTGAGGATTGCTCAAGTAATCCTCCCACTTCAGCCTCCCAGAATGCTAGGATTACATGGGTGGGCCACCATGCCAGCCTAATTTACTTTTCTTTGCTATTGTTTTATCGTGGTTTTTGTTTAAATATGGGCTTCTAATGCTGATTTACTCCCCAGATAGGTATATCAGATTTCCATTTGTTATATGTTCTGTTTTCCCCTATATCCTATATGAGCTTTAGACTAAAAGTCTTGAAAACATGACAGACCTCAAATTAGAAAATAAAAAATCTTAATTACAATCAAAGACATAATCCTTCCTTAATTTGTTCTGCCTATCAGAGATCCTGTTTTTTTTTTACACAGTAGAGAGTATGCAAAAATATGAACATTGTATAGTATTGGGTATAGTATATCCTTGGTGACTTTGAACCTTAATATCAGAGCTCTACTAAATTTGATTGGTTTTTCTTTACTGCTGTGTCCTTTTCAGTCTGTGCATATTTGTTTTTAGTCTGTGCATATTTGAGTTTGTAACTTTCCCTGTCATTTTAAGAAAAATAAGCTTCTATAAGCCATTTGTTGATGTGCTAATTTATTTAGTTATATCCTTTTTTTTTGAGACAGAGCCTTGCTTTGTCACCAGGGCTAGAGTGCCATGGAGTCAGCCTAGCTCACAGCAACTTCAAATTCCTGGGCTCATGTGATCCTCCTGCCTCAGCGTACTGAGTGGCTGGGACTATAGGTATGTGCCACCATGTCTGGCTAATTTTTTCTGTTTTTAGTAGAGATGGGGGTCTTGGTCTTGCTCAGGCTGGTCTTGAACTCCTGAGCTCTAGCAATCCTCCTGCCTTGGCCTCCCAGAGTGCTAGGATCATAGGCGTGAGCCACCAAGAGTCTTGTCCCCTTGTTTTCTTTTCTCTTGGCTCACATTTGATTTATCTTGTCTTACATACTGCATATCCTTGTAAGACCCTTAAATCAATCCTGAAACATGGCAAAATATGAATGAGTGAACAGTATTAAAGATGAAGAAACCATTTCCAATCACTAGCACTCTGGGAGGCTGAGGGAGGAAGGCCACTTAAGCTCAGGAGTTTGAGACCAGCCTGAGCAAGAGCAAGACCACCTCATCTCTATTAAAAATAGAAAAAAGTTAGCTAGGTGTGGTGGCACTTCTATAGTCCCAGCTACTCGGGAGGCTGAGGCAGGAGGATCGCGTGAGCCCAAGAGTTTGAGGTTGCTGTTAGCTAGGCTAACATCATGGAACTCTAGCCTGGGCGTCATGGCTCACGCCTGTAATCCTAGCACTCTGGGAGGCCGAGGCGGGTGGATCACTCAAGATCAGGAGTTCCGAAACCAGCCTGAGCAAGAGTAAGACCCCATCTCTACTACAAATAGAAAGAAATTAATTGGCCAACTAAAATATATAGAAAAAATTAGCCGGGCATGGTGGCGCATGCCTGTAGTCCTAGCTACTTGGGAGGCTGAGGCAGAAGGATCGCGTGAGCACAGGAGTTTGAGGTTGCTGTAGGCTAGGCTGACGCCACAGCACTCTAGTCCGGGCAACAGAGTGAGACTCTGTCTCAAAAAAAAGAAAAAAAGAAAAACAGGAATTGAGGCATTTAGTACTTTCAAATGAATAAGCCCTAAACTCGCCATTTTGGACGTTGCT
>CAUYRT010036111.1:0-22205 GCA_963574885.1 Lepilemur ruficaudatus
CATGGGCAGGCCCTTGCTTAAAAAATCCTGTTGAGCCAGGCTTGGTGGCTCGTGCCTGTAATCCAGCACTTTGGGAGGCCATGGTGGGAGGACTGCTTGAGGCCAGGAGTTCAAGACCAGCCTGAGCAAGAGTGAGACCCCCATCTCTATAGAAAATATAAAAATTATATAGTGAGTGTGGTGGCACATGCCTGTAATCTTAGCACTCTGGGAGGCCAAGGTGGAAGGATCACTGAGGTCAGGAATTCAAGACCAGCCTAAGCAAAAGTGAGACCCCCCATTTCTACAGAAAACAGAAAAATTAGGCCAGGCAAGGTGGCTCATGCCTGTAATCCTAGCACTCTGGGAGGCCTAGGTGGAAGAATGGCTGAGGTCAAGAGTTCAAGACCATCCTGAGCAAGAGTGAGACCCTGTTTCTACTAAAAATAGAAAAAATTAGCTGGGTGTGGTGGCGCATGCCTGTAGTCCCAGCTACTCAGGAGGCTGAAGTGGGAGGATCATTTGAGCCCAGGAGTTTGAGGTTTCACTGAGCTATGATGATACCACTGCACTCTAGCCCGGGAGACAGAGCAAGACTCTACCCCGAAAGAAAAAAAATCATGTCGGATTAAGACAACCTCTGCATGCACTCATTAGCTGGTTCATTCATTCGTATCTCAGCCTTGTCACTAGCCTGTGACCTCCCCCATCTGTACCTCTTTGTCAATGAAATGGAACAATTCTTACTTCATAGAGCATTTATCAGGATTAAACAAGTTAACTTTATGTAGTGGACCCAGAGCAGTACATGGCATACAGGAACAATCACTCAATAAATGTTCAATTTTTTTTTAAATTTATTAGTGTTGGGATCTCGCTCTGTCACTCAGACTGGAGTGCAGTGGCATGACCAGAGCTCACTGCAGCCCCCAACTCCTGGCTCAAGTGCTCCTCCTGCCTCAGCCTCCTCAGTAGCTGGGACCAAAAAGGTGTGCACCACAACGCCCTGCTAATTTTTACATTTTTTGTAGAGATGAGGGCTCACCATATTGCCCAGGTTGGTCTCGAACTCCTGGCCTCAAACTCCTGGCCTCAAGTAATCCTCCTGCCTGGGCCTCCCAAAGCACTGGGATTATAAATGTGAGCCATTGCACCCAGCACTCGCTATTATTATTATTATAAATATCATCACCATGACACCTGCCAACAGCCCTGTGAGGTTGGTACTATAAACCCCATTTTACAGATCAGAAACCGAGGCTCAGAGAGAAGTCCTTTTCCCAAGTTCACCCAGCTAACCAAGGGAGGACAGGCCCAGAGCCTGGACCCTATTTGAGTGAGTCCCAAGATGATGAGGACAGGCTCCCAGCTCCCAAGCTGAAGCAGTGTGCATGGTGGGGGGGATCCTCCACACTCCCCAGCCCCACCTGCCTGACCCCCAGGGGCTCTGCCCCCACCCCAGTCCTGCTGCCTTGCAGGAGGGGGCACTGCATTCCTGGCTAAGCAGCTGGATTTGCTGTGCTCTGGAACTATGAAAAGAATGTTTGCCACGAGCTGAGCCGTGGTCGCCTGTCAGGGAGCGTGGCCTGGAGGGCCCACGCAGAGCCTGGTGGCAGCCAGCACAGTGGGAGGGAAGAAGGCTAGACAGGAGGGAGCACTTCCGGGTAGTGACGGCTGTGGACACTGCGTAAGAATGGAGACCGAAGAGTCGGCCTCCTGGGATCTTTCGGGGGAGAAGTGGCCTCTCTGCCCCAGTCTAGGTTTCTTGTCACCATAGGCTGCAAGGACAGCTCGGCCAGCAGTACTGCCCATCTCATGGACAGCATCAGGGAGACTCAGGGGAAAACTCACCTGAGGTCACACAGCCAGGGCCAGAATCGAGACCAGAGCCCGGGACCCCAGGCTCAGGTCCCTTCCTCACAGAGGCTGTCCTCCCTCATAGGACCTGCCAGGGACTGCTGACAGTTCTGAGATTCTAGAAAGTACCACCCCAGCCCTCACTGCTCTGGGCTGTCTCTGGGTCTGCTATTCTCCATGCTCCCTCCCTTCCCTAAAACACCACCTCGCGCTATGAACACGCCAGACACCCATGCGCCAGACACCCTGGGAGCTCACCAACTAAGATTCCACTCCTTTCTCCACCAAACCAAGCCCTGGAGAGGGAAGCGGCCCAGGAGGCCCATGGGAAGAACAGGAGCTGTGTGTCCTCACAGACCTGGGAGTGAATCCCAGCTTGGCACTCAGCAAATGGGTAGGTTACTGACCTCTCTGAGCCTCCACTTACCCCTCTGTTAAGTGGGTGACCAATCCCTGCCTTGCAGCATTGTTACAGGATTAAATGAGATATGTGAACGTAGGACCTGGGGCACAGTAATGCCCAATAAACTCTTTTTTTTTTCAAGACAGTCTAGCTCTTGTGCCCAGGCTAGACTGCCATGGCGTTAGCCTAGCTCACAGCAACCTCAAACTCCTGGGCTCAAGTGATCCTCCTGCCTCAGCCTTCTGAGTAGCTGGGACTAAAGATGTGTACCACCATGCCCGAATAATTTTTTCTATATATTTTCAGTTGTCCAGCTAATTTCTTTCTATTTTTAGTAGAGACAGTGTCTCATTCTTGCTCAGGCTGGTCTTGAACCCCTGACCTTGAGTGATCCTCCTGCCTTGGCCTCCCAGAGTGCTAGGATTACAGGCATGAGCCAACTCGGCCGGGCCAATAAACTCTTATTGTTACCCCTCCCTCAAGAGGAAAGAGAAATTGAAATCAGAGAACCTCAAGTGAGGGGGTTCCCTCTACGCCAGGTCCCTGATGAGCCCTTTGAGGGAGGGCAGCCCTTGTGAGGAAGGTACCTGAGCCCAGGGTCCGGGCCTCTGGTCTCAATTCTGCCCCTGGATGCTGTGTGACCTCAGGTGACTTCCTCTCTGAGTCTCCATAATCCCTTCCATGAGATGGGCCAGTACCATCAGGCTGGTTCTCCCCGTGAGGCCCTGAGCCTCCGCCACCCCGCATGTGGACCCCTCTTCTGCCCTCCAAGAGCCAGGTAACCCAGCCTATCCAGGCTGCATGGGGACAGTTACCCTCCAATTCAGAACTTTCTGAGAATCCAAATGGAATAAGGCCATGTGGTCCCCAGTCCACTCTCAGGATCCAACCAGAGCGGTGGAATGGACACTGCTCAGAAGTCTGAGTGAGCTGGGTGTAGTGGCTCATGCCTGTAATCCCAGCACTTTGAGAGACTGAGATGAGTTCAAGATCAGCCTGGGCAACATAGCAAGACCCCTGTCTCTAAAAAAATAAGAAAAAGTAGCCAGGCGTGGTGGTGCATGCCTGTAGTCCCAGCTACTTGGGAGGCTGAGATGGGAGGACCACTTGAGCTCAGGAGTTCGAGGTTACAGTGAGCTGTGATCACACCATATATACTCTGGCCTGGGTGACAAAGTGAGACCCTGTCTCAAAAAAAAAAAAAAAAATTCTGGGTGAAAGTTCTAGGTCTGGCACCTGCATCACTCCTCACCTCTCCATAGGCAAAATGACCCCAGAGACAAGTAGCATTCTTGTTATTATAGATGGAGAAATTGAGGCACAGAGATGAGAAGTCCCAGGTTGGTCTGACCCCCAAGGCCAGCTCTTCTCCACACAGCACATGCTGCCTGCACTCAAGATCTGCTGTCTGCACCCCACTCTAGAAATGCCCACAGAGTAGACTGGGTCTGGAATTCTCTTTCTGGGAGCGTGACTTTAGTGGCTGCTGTGTGGGCACATGTTTGTACACACATGGCCTCACACACCACCCAGGCTTCATGGCCACATCCAGCCCCCAGTCCCCAGTCTTCTCAGCTTATCAGACCCCTGGGCCAAACCCACGTCTCTCCTGCACCTGCCTAGGACAGGCCACAGCCACCAGTGCAAGGCTCCTGGCCCACCCTCTCCTCACCCTCACAGCCAATCAGCTTACTCCTCTCCATCTACTTCTCCCTCTCATCCCCATGGCAACCTTCCACTTCAGCCCCCACCACCTTTGTACTTAACCTCTGCCCAGCCTCCTCCACAGTCTCCCTGCCTCCAAGATCCCCACTTCGTCCTCACTCCCAAGAGCAGCCGGGGTGATTCCCAGATTGCATCACTCTGAAGCTCACACCCTTTCTCTGGAAAAGGCCTCAATGTAGTAGAGTCCCTCCCACTCCCTGCTGTGATCCAACAGTGCCCTGTCACTCACTGTCCCTAAGAGAACTCTGCAGCTTCCCTCCACACCTCTGCACGTGCGTTCCCTCAGCCTGGAACGCCCTCCTGTCAAAATTCTCATTATCCTTGGAAGCCCTAGCCCGAATAACTCGTGGGTGCCCCTTCCCCGATCCGCACCTTGGCTTGCATGGTGCCTCCCCCTCGTGGGCCCCGACGGGCACCAAGACCACAGCTGCACCCCACGTGGGCGGCTGCTGTTCCTCCCTGCTCTCCGCCCACCAACTCTGTAAGTGCCTCAGGCCACAGGTGGTACCTGCCCATCTGAGGTCCCACTTGTGCCCCATACCTGCCCCTGGGGGGTCTGGAGTGGACTAGGGGGCCAGCAGGGCAGGGAAGCTGGGGCTCTGCCATCCTTTGGTCTGGCTCGGGCTGGGAGCAGGGAAGGTAGTAGGGTACGGGGGCTCCGGCTGACAGCCCTGCTGCTAACAGACACGTTCACTTCCATATTTTCTTTCCCCTTCCTCTGAGCCAAAGCTCATTTTCACTGCGGTGGACAAAGTGAAACCAGAGAGAGAGACCCTGGTGAGCGTGTCTGAGTGTGAACGTATGTGTGTGCTGTCCTGTCTGAGTATGTCTGGCTGGGCCACGTGGGGCCTGCCATGTGTTTGTAGGAGTTGTGTGTGTGTGTGTGTGTGTGTGTGTGTGTGTGCGTGTGTGAGTGCGCGCGTGCGCCTCTGTCTGCATTGTTTTAGCATCTGCGGTGGTGCGTGTTCAGTACTGGAGTATGTTTGTGTGTATCTAATGAGCATTTGAGTCCGTGTGTGATCGTGTGTGCTCTTAGCAGGAGGGAGCACAGCTCTGCGTGACTATGTGTGTCTGTGGCTTGTGCTCATTATCGTCTGGCGTGATGGTGTGTCCAAGGGTCTATAGGTGTTCACCGGCCCAGTGTGAGGCCAGCGGGGGCATCTATGCCCTGACTAAGCCTGCCAAGCCCCCGTGGTGTCTCTCTCAGATCCCAAACCCTGCCCAGAGGCCCATCTGCCCAGGGCAGTGAGGATCAGTCTATCTTGGCTCAGATCCCAGAGAGGGACCCCAGGCTGCCTGACCCTCCAGCCATTGCAGCCCCACATCCCCCAGACCTTAAAATTGCCTAGTACAGCTTCTGTGAGGCTGCCTTTGCTAAGGGCACTCCGAGGAGGGGATGGACCCCTGCCACTAGCCCTGGCAAGAGGCGTCAAAGACAGGCGGGAGGAAGGGATTCTGAGTTGCTGGGGACCCTGTGTCAGGAACCCAGCCTGTTCGCGGACACAGTGATGGTCTCACACACTGCCCTTCCCCAACTGGCAATTCCTGGACCCCTCTAGCTGAATAGTGTTTCTCTACCTGGGGGAGTCCGTGGGCCAGGATGTCTCCAGCCCCAGGACAGAGACACTGGGGAGGCTGTTCTGGGGGCCTGGGACCCCAATCCCTCTTGGCTGGGTAACAGCCCCTCAACTCCCTGCAAGTCTCAGTCTAGAGCCGGGGAGAGGTGCTGAGCCTCTGGCAGGGACATTCCTCAGAACCCGTCTCCAGTGTGGGGTAGGGGGTCGCCTGGGCACCTAGAATGCAAGCGACTTTGGGCAGAGGCAGAAAAACCGAGTACCGGGAGGTGGCCAGCAAGTCGGAAATGGCAAAGAGATGGAGAGAGAGGAAGGGTGGGAGCTGACGAGGCTCCAAGGCCCCTCTCCCCTTCCACCACCGCCCGGCGACCGAAGCTTTGTTATTCCCATTTTACAGGTGTGAAGCGAGCAAGACCTGGAGAGGTGAAATGACACGCCCAGGGCCACATCTTCGGGATTCTACCGGGCTCTGTCTGATGCTAGAGCCCTCGCTTCTGGGAGAGGAAAGGAGAAGGGGGCTTTATCTGGGATTCTGTCCTGGAAGAAACGGGGCGCAGGGAACCGGGATGGGCTCCCCCGTCCTAGCGCCGACCCCCAGCCCAGTCCCCCATCCCGCCCCACTGGAGTCGGAGGTGCCAGCCCCGCTGTCGGGTGTGGTGTTGGGGGACCTAGCCCGGGTCCTGCCCGTGAAGCCCCCGAGTCCGACCCCGGTGCCCGCCTCCCCGCCCTCACCTGCAGGCGCGGCCTCCGGGCGCCACTCCCGGCCCTCAAGGGTGGCCCGGGCGGCGCGGGCTCCGGGCGGACGGCGGCGGCGCGGCGGGGTCGTCGGGGTCCGCGCCGGCGGGGCTCCGCGTCGCTCTGCCGGCCGCCCCTCGCGGCTGCTGGAGTGGGCGGGCGCCGGGGGTGGGGGCCGGCGGCGGGAGGGGCGCGGCGGGGCGGGGCCTCCACCCTCTTCTTTCCACTGCCACCGCCAAGGCCCGCGCCCCGCCCGGCCCCGGACAGCTGCCGCCCTCCCTGACGCCCCCTGAGACCCCGTCCACACACGCACCGGGGCAGCGCGGCCCCATGCACCCGCACCCGCCCGGAGCCCGCGCCTGGGGTGCACAGGGGAGCCCCTTCCCGGAGGGCGACCTGCTGGGGCAGACGCCTGAGGAGGGCGCGGCGCGCCACCGCGGGGTAGGGGCAGGCGGCCTCCTGCAGACGCGACCCAGGTGTGTTGAGTCCGGAGCACTCACAGGGCGAGGCGGACGGGGGCAGTCGTGATGCCACATTCGGGCCGTGGGGAGGCGAGCCGGGGTCAGGAGGCAGGCAGAGGCCACGCTGAAGCTGGGCAGACCTCGCCATCAAGGAAATGGGTTGCCACGGAAGACTCTGGAGCAGGCCAGTGCTGTGGTCAGGTTTGTGCTTTAGAAAGAGCCTCCCGGCTGCAGGACATGGGTGAGGAGCTGCCGGAGCCACCCTGGCGGGGCCCGGTGAAATGGACAGCAGGGTGGGGAGAAAGGTCGTGTGTGGGAGGAGCTGAGGGGGTGAAATAGGCAGGATTTGGATGTTAGGTGAGGGGCCTGGAAGGAGGGAGGTCTCAAGGACAGCACCCAGGCTTCTGGTGAGGCCTGGGGGCTGGGGGTCCAGCAGAAGGAGGGTGGTCACATGCATGGAGTTGGATGAGCCTGTGGGACTTGCATGAATCAGGAAGGAAAGTAAGTTCTGGGCTAGAGACTAGGAGTCCCCTGTGTGCAGATGGCAGCTGGTGCTTCTGGTGAAGGGTGGGCCCAGGGGGCACAGCCCACATTCTGAGGGCTGCAGAGGGAGGGAGTGGGCCAAGGGGACTTAGAAGGTATGTGGGGGCTGAGGGGGCCAGGAAAGCTGTGTCTCAGAAGGCAAACGCAGAGTGTTTCTAGAAGGTCAGGGAGGCCCACGGGGTAGAGGATCACAGAAGAATGTTCTTTGGGCTGGCAATTAAGGGTTGGGGGCTAGCATGGGGGACAAGGGCAGTAGCTAAAGAAGCAGCCACTGAGGAGGAGGTGGAAGCAGTGGGGACGTTTAGATGAACCGAGGCCAGGAGAGGAGGTGTGGGGTGAGGGTGTGTGTATGTGTGTGTATTTTCTAAGTGGGAAAGAGCTTAGCCCTTAACAGGTCCAGGAAAGGAGCAAGGGGGCCCCAGGCTGCCTGTCTCTGGGTCAGGGCCCACCCCCACCTCGTGTCTTTTCCCTCTTGCAGCCTGCCCTCCAAGGGCCTCCCACTTTGCTGTCCCCCTGCCAAGGTACACACCAGCACTGCCACTCCTCAATGGGGCCTCTCACCCTCGCCCACCCTAGAGCCTGGGGCCCCTCCATCCCATCCGTCGGAATCTCGGGTACTGCCAGGGGTCTTTGGGTCTGGCTTCTTGGCCTGAACTACAGGGGAACCAGGCTGGGGCACTGCCCGAGGAAGGGGAGGGGGCCTGGTTTCCAAGGTACCTAAGAGGACACTGGCAGGGAGTGGGTAGCTGGGGCCCTCCCCCAGAGCTGGTGTGGAAACCAGGCCCTGCATGGAGGTCAGGTGGGGTTGAGTGTTCAGGGAGGAGACAGCTCAGGAAGGAGGTGGGAGCTAAGCCTGTTGACCAAAAGTCGACAGCAAGGACCCTGGAGTTAGACTGCCTGGGTTCAAATCCAAGAGCCACCACTCACCAGCTATGTGCCCTTGGGCAAATTACTTAGCCTCTCATGCTTCAGTTTCCTCATATGAAAAGCTGTCCTAGGCTGGCTGTGAGAATTACATTGATTAATCCATGTAGAGCACTTAGCTCTGTGAGTGTGAGCTGTTCTTAGAGAGGGGAGGCGGAGATTAGTGAGGCAAGCAGCCAAGGGAGGGGCACTTGTGCCAGGGAAGGAGCTCCCATGGGCTTCATGCACAGACACTCACCCAAACTCAAACTCAGCCGGGCCCCCACTGGCACCCCACTCCTGGGCCTGGTTCTGTGGCATACACTGTCCCCAGCTTCCTCACTTCTTCTCCCCCTGTGCGATGCCCTGCAGGAAGGGAGGGCTCCAGCTCCTTCTCCTTTCACCCAGCCCTTGGATGCCAAGTCTGGGCCCTGCTCCATTGCCAGGTCCGGTGTCCCTGGTGTTTGCTGGCTGTCAGGAGCCTTCCCCACCCCCAGGAGGGCCTCAGCTGCCCATCAATAGAGGGTGAGACTGCTGTGCCATGACCTTGCAGCTTCTGTCTCCTTATCCATCAGCTATTTACCCAGAGGTCATGGACTCTCCCCTCTTGGTTAGGCCAGGCCAAACTCCCAGCCAGTCTCCCCACCCCACCTGCCAGAGGCGTCTCTGGTGGTGTCTGGGTGTCAGTGGATCAGCTCTGCCTGTGGTCACCTACTGTGTGGCCTTGGGCAAATCGCTGCCCCTCTCTGGGCTTCAGTTCCTTCAGCCACAAGAATCAGGGGCTGGCCAGCGAAGATTCAAGGACTGTTCTAGACCGGGGCAGAGGTATCGAATGGGGCGGGTGGTTAAACAGAACCAGACGAGGCGTGTAACCCGCAGCCTCGGCAGAGCCAGTGCTGGCACAAGCCCGGTGGTTCAGAGCGAGCTGAGAGTCAAGCAGATCTGGTTTGGATTCCTGTGTTGCCTCGCTGTGACTGTGGGCAAGTGACCTCATTTCTCCAAACCTCAAATTCCTCCGCTATAAAAGAGGATAACAGTCCCTAATGACAACACCTAACACTCACAGGGCTCTTGCTCCATGCCAGGCACTATTGTGAGCACTTTGCAAGGATTAATTTATTTAATCCTTACAACAACCCTTGAGATTGGTATTATTATTGTCCTCACTTTGTAGATGGAGAAACTGAGGCACAGAGGTGTTAACTGACTCACCCATGGTCACATAACTAAGAAGCAAGTGAGCTGCGGTTTGATGCAGGCAGGCGGCTCCCTGAGTCTTCCCCCATCACTGTGCTGTGGGACCTCTTAGGAGACACAGTGAGCTCTGTCTGCCATGTGAGGACACAGGAAAAGACAGCCAGCCATAAACCAGGAAGAGAGGCTTCACCAAGAATCCACTATGCTGGCACCCTGATCTCAGACTTCTCCAGTCTCTGCAGCTGTGAGAAATAAATGTTAAGCCAAAAAAAAAAAAAAGGAAGAAGAAGAGATAGTGAATAATAAAAGGCTTAATATAAGCCTGGCACATAGTAATGGCTCAATAATAGTTGAACATTAGGCTGGGCACAGTGGCTCACCCCTATAATCCTAGCACTCTGGGAGGCCAAGGCAGGAGGATCACTTGCGGTCAGGAGTTCGAGACCAACTTGAGCAAGAGTGAGACCCCATCTCCACTAAAAAGAGAAAAAATTATCCAGGCGAGGTGGTGTGTGCCTGTAGTCCCAGCTACTTGGGAGACTGAGGCAGCAGGATTGCTTGAGCCCAGAAGTTTCAGGTTGCAGTGAGATATGATGATGCCACTGCACTCTAGCCCAGGCGACAGAGCAAGACTCTGTCTCCAAAATTAAAAAAATCCTAATTATAATAATTGAACTTTTAATAATAATAAATGTAGTAATCCTATTACTGTTACCATTATGCTCCCATTCCTCCTAAAGTTCTGTCTTGGTCTGCCAATAAGAAAACCCTCTGGGCTCCAAGCACTCCAGGTTGGAGCATGGGAGGACCTGGATGGGACCCTCCCCTTGCCACCCTTCTGTATGTCTGGCAAGCTGAGGGGAGAGATGTTTGCACAGATGTGTGGCCCAGGGTGTGCAAATAGTCGGGGGTGGGGGAGGGGGAGTCTTGGAAAATTCCTGCACCACCAGGGCCAGCCTCTGACTCCCCACATCTGCTAGAGGACTGGGCTCCTGGTTCTGAGATTCCCTCTGTCTACCCCTCCTTCCTTCTTTTGAGTTGCAAGGGGCCTCTCCTCTGGGGCTAGGGAAATGGAGACCCCCTCCTACAGCTCCCCCCCCAATTCTCCCCACTTCCACCCCAGGGGATCTCTCAGCCCCATCCTCAAAAATCCCAGTAATGCAGTGGCAATTAAAGTTACCTTAAATATTCTAATCTTAAAACAATTTTGCTTCAATCAACATCTAAATGTGACCACATGTGCCCAGACCACCCAGTGGCCTGGTTGGTGTGTATGTGTGTGTGTGTAGGGGGGGAGTGTTAACCCTGGGAGAATGGAAGGCAGAGGGCTGCTCTCAGGTGTGGGTCTAGTTCTGGAAGTGTTTCCTGGGGGAGAAGGTCTGGTGGTCAGTGGGTCCTTCTCTCTGCTTTCTCCAGGTCCACCCCCACTGAGCAATCCTTCCCCTCTTCACCTTCCCTGAGCAGCCCAGGAAGCCTGGCAGGCCTCGTACTCTCCAGAACAACTGGGCTAGGGGGTGGTGCTTCCCAGGCAATGGAGGCCAGGGGGCTTCACTGGGGTTGCACACAGCTCCCTACTCACAAGGGCTTGGGTTCATGCTCTGCTGGGTCATCTTAAAATTCATAATAACTTCTGGCTGGGTGCGGTGGCTCATGACTGTAATCCTAGCACTCTGGGAGGCCAAGGTGGCAGGATTGCTTGAGGCCAGGAGTTTAAGACCAGCCTGAGCAAGAGGAAGACCCCCAAGACCCCCATCTCTAGAAAAAATAGAAAAGTTAGCAGGGCATGGTGGTGTGAGCCAGTAGACCCTGCTACTTAGGAGGCTGAGGCAGGAGGATTGCTCGAGCCCAGGAATCTGAGGTTGCAATGAGCTGTGATGATGCCACTGCACTCTATCTAGGGTGACAGAGTGAGACCTTATCTCAAAAAAAAAAAAATTCATAATAATTTCTGAGCTAGGGACACCGTATTTTCATTTTGCACTGAGCGCCATGAATTACGTAGCTGGTTTGGGTGGAGGCCCCCTCACCCACACACTCCTCTCGCTATAGGCCCTTCCCATCCCACACTCACACTCAGTCAACACCCAATCAATCAATAAACATCTATTAAGCACTGACTTTGTGCTGACAAGTTGTGCTAAGATGCTTGAGGATACAGTGATGAATGACGTAGACACGCCCCAATTTCCAAAAATCACCCTCCCTGCACATGCAGACACTCACATATCCATACAGTGGTTTTGCAAGACGGTTCCCCCATCACAATCATGTTACTCATAACTACCAATTAGGGAATACTCAGCATATGCCAGGAAATTTATATACATCGTCTTGTTTCATCCTCAAAACAGCCAGTGAGGTAGGCACTATGATTCCCATTCTCCAGATGAAAAACCCAAGGCTCAGAGGTCAAATCGTTTGTCCAGTGCCATATGGCTAATAAGTAGCAGAGCCAGGACTTGCAGTTGTCCCTCATTTTCAACCTCTGCCCCTGCCCTACATTGCATTCAGGGGTCTCCCCATGGGCAGAAGCTCCCAGCAGGGAGGGTTGGGGTCCAGGTCACCTGCACATCCTCAGTATTTTTGTTAAAGGAAAGAATTCACACTCAGACACATTCCCTAAGGAAAACAAGGAAACAGACACACACTGAAACACAAAAACATACATAAGTAACATATAGTGTACCGCATAAGAGCTTTGTGTTCAAGTCTTAAATCTACCATGTACTGGCTGTGTACCTCAGTGTCCCCGTTTGCAGAATGGTGGCAGGGTTCTGATTGCTAAATAAGAACTATAGATGAGGGCTGGGCGCAGTGGCTCATGCCTGTAATCCTAGCATTCTGAGAATCTGAGGTGGGAGGATCCCTTGAAGTCAGGAGTTCAAGACCAGCCTGAGCAAGAGTGAGACCCAGTCTCTACAAAAAATAGAAAAATTAGCTGGGCGTGGTGGCACATGCCTGGAGTCCCAGTTACTCAGGAGGCTGAGGCAGGAGAATCACTGGAGCCCAGGAGCTTGAGGTTGCTGTGAGCTAGGCTGACGCCACGGCACTCCAGCCCAGGTGACAGAGCGAGACTCCGTCTCAAAAAAAACAAAAAAACAAAAAACTATACACGTGAAGGGCTTAGACTTGCACGGGCACATGGCCACCCTACAATAAGGACTGGCTATTGCTATGAATAGCATTGGTCCACACTAACTCACACGTGCCCTGATGCCCATGTGGACCATCCTCCCACCCTTCCTCCCACCCTCCTGTAGCCTAACTCAGCCACAGATGCCCTTATGGCTGACACTCCAGACCTCCAGAGCAAGGAGGGAAGAGCAGCTGCTTCTTTGCTTCTCCCTGGGCTGTACCTGGACCAGCCCACGTGAACTCCTCCCCAGCTCTGGGTTCCATCAGAGAAGGCTTCCCGGAGGAGGCCTTTACGCAAGCTGCGTAAGGGAGCCAGGTGGAGGCAGAAGGGTGCTGCCGTGTGTCCTGGCTCTTTCCACTGCTCCTTACAACACCCCCTCCCCAACCTCTGCTGCAGTGCCCTCCCTCCACCCCCTTCCCCACAGTAGAAACTTTCCTCTCTCCTCCAGCCAGAGTGTAAATTGCCCCCAGGAATGCACTAAGTCCCATGGCTCCCCTGGCAATGGCCTGCGGCTGTCCTGGGGTCAGGCCTGGCCTTACATCAAAGGCTGGGGATCGGTAACAGCACGGCTCCTTGCCTGCCGCCACCCTCCCCTCCGCCCCTCTCCCCTACCACCGGCCCTTTGGCTTCCAGGGAACAGCACATGGTAGCACTTAAGCTCCGGGAGGACGCTTTTCCTGCACCCCCACCCCCCACCAGCCACAATGAACTACTTGTTAGGAGACTATTTTAATTTTACTTAATGCAATTTCTGCTCCCAGGGCCTCTATTGCCACCCACTTCTTGGACATAGATACCCAGTACAAATCTAGGGGAGACCAACCCCCTAGGAGAAGGTGTAACCTGGGTATGGAAATTTCACTAGTATTGGGGGTCCAAAGCAGGAAGAAGACTGACTCTGTTACATCACGGGAATGGGGCTGGTGCTCTGCGCTCCACTTAGGAAGTAAGGGGCGTTAGGTAGGGGAGGGTTCAGAGCCAGCCTGTGCTACTCAGGAGGCCAGCACGAGAGTTTGGAGTATGTATGGGGCCAGACATCCTTGGCTAGTGTGCTCTTCCAGTGCTCCGGGTTCAGTAGGCAGGTGCTTAGCCGGGCAGCCATGTGAGATTTGCTTTCGGGTCCCATAGGGGTGACTGGAGGAGGGGGGTACTTCCAGGCTCTGATCAGCCTTTGAGATTTGCTCCATCAGGTGCATGTTCTAGCAAATTCTGAAAACCAGGGTTCCAGTGATCACTCCAGGACAGTACGGTGGCAATCTGGAGACCCCTGGTGGCCAAAGGCTGAGCTGCTTTTTCTTAGTGCTCCACCCAGCCAGCCCAAAGCCCAAAGGACACCAGCATGGACTCCTCCAGCCCCAGGCTGCCTGGAAACCCTCCTCATTGGTCAGCCTCTCCCACATAGCCAGGCACCCCTGCCCATCTTGCTGGGAGGGAATGGGATAGCCTGGGGGCCATCTCAACCTCACACTCAAAGTAAGGCAGAGGGATATGTAATCTACACTTACCTACAGGGGTGGGGGGCCAGGAAGTTAAGTTGCTGGGGCTTGTGTGTTTGGCTCATTTGGGCAAGGTGATGAGGCGGTGTTCCAAATAGCTGCACAGGCCCCAGCCCATTCCCTTCTCTTGGCCTCTGGTGCACATCACCCAGGCGTGGGGCTGCAACTGGGAAGTCACTAAGGGGGCTTTGTTTCCACAGCTCACTAACCCTGTCATGTTGCCCAAGTTTAACTCTGGGAAAGGAAATATCCAAAACCTCACGCCATACAAACGGCTGCTCGAAAGTAGGTTGTGGTACAGGGAGGAGAGGAAAGGCGAGGGCCCCCCTGGAGAAGGGAAAGGGCGGTGCAGCTCATTTTTTTTGGCTGGGTCCAGACACTCCACAAAGTTTTCCACGGCTGGTCCGCAACATTCATTCCCTTAACCTCTTTTATTCATTCACTCGGACTTTCGTGTGACTGGACCCAGCCCTACATTTGGTGCTAAGGACACAGCTGACCAAAATGGGGTCCTGCCCTGGGACTCCGGAGGGAGAGACAAAGAGGCTCAGAGAAGGATGGGATCCCAGAGCAGGGATGAGCCTCCCTGTACTTGGGGACACAAATGACCAACCATCCCTCCTCCTTGGTGGCCTAACCCAGCCGAGGAGGCAAATCCTGTGCAAACTGCCCCCTTCCACCCCAAGGGTCTCAGAACCCTGGTCCTACCCTTGTACAACCAAAATACACTTCAACCACAATCATCTGTAACTGGTTTCCCTTATCTCAGGCCTGCCTACTAACCTGGGGAAGGCCCGGAACCCTGTTTCCCTCCAACCACTTCAGTGACTGGACTAGGCTGTCCCCAAGAACAGTGCTACCAACTGTGGCCTGGTACTATCTCTGCTTCCTCCCTTAAAAAGTTATCCCAAGCTCTGTAAGGCTAGGAAAGGGAGCTGCAAGCCTGCTCCCCTCCTTCCCCAAAGTGCTAACCAGGCATCAGAATAGAATTGTTAAGTGCATGGGCTTTGGAGTTTGGTCCAGCTTTGAACCCTAGCTTCTCCACTTACTAGCTATATGACCTGGGTGACTTGTGGCCTCCCCCTCTAGAAACGGAATAATTGTGAATTAGATGATGCATACAAAGTGTTCAGTACAGTGTCTAAGTAATAAGTGCTCAATAAAGGGTAGCCCAACACCAGGGTTTACATGGTCTTTCTAGCCAAACTTTCCAACTTAGTGGTCAAGAGACCAGGGTAGTCCATTTTAGGACACAGCTGACCAAAATGGGGTACCTGCCCCGGGACTCCGAAAGGAGAGGTAAAGAGGCTCAGAGAAGGATGGGATCAATCTAGATTGGTCCATCTAATGGTCCACTTCTAGATTTTGCTGCAGACACTAGAGCCAAAAATGACTCTGAAGGGGTCTCAGTTGCTTGTACTGGCTCCCAGGCTTCCCAGATTCTCTGGCTGGGGGGAGAAGCCGTTGCAAAGAAAGGCAGGGCCCGGGAACCTACCCGGTCTCCAGACACCATTGTAACAAAATTCCTGGGGCTGAGCAGAAAGAAAACAGGACATGATTGAGATTTCACTCAAGAATGTGTCTTTATTGAAGAATTTGTAAGAAAAAAGGATGGACCCTCTGTAAAAAGAGGAGATGTTGCCTCCAAACAGCAGGAAGGAATGAGGCCTGGGTGGCTTCCCACAAGTCAGTGTTTCCGGCGTGACGGGCTCCCCATTCCTGGCAAGTACTACAGCATGTCACACTATAGCTAGCAATTTCTGTCTACCCGCTCCCAGCCCCGCCTCCCTCCACCCTACAACCCCAGATTCCCTATAGCCATTTGCCAATGGCTTTCTCAAGGCCCAAGGATAGATGTGCCAGGCTTGCCTCTTAATGGGGTCAAAGTGGGTTTTGTTTTGGAAAATTCGAACAGGAATGTAAAATGGTTTCAGCTCTGTCTAGTCCAACCAAGGATGATGACATCTGGCCTCTGTGAAGGGAAAAGAAGCAAAGAATTTGCCTCCTGAATGTGCACACGTGGGGTAAAAGGACTGTATCAGTCTGCTCTTTATTAGCATGGAGAATGGAAACAAGGTTAGAGGAATATATAACATCCATGTTGAAGAGTCACTGAGTTCTAGAGGCAGAGAGCACAGAGGTTTGCTGATTCCACTAAGTGCTCCTGCTGGGTATCCTCAAGTCCTGAGGGTGGTTATTCCTCTCCAGCTGGGAGATTGTCCTCAATTCGCCTGATGAACCTCATCCGGATTTCTGTCACACCGTCTCCTTTCAGGGTGTCCTGGACAAACTTGGCCTCCACAGCCATCTGGACCTGGAGGACAGTGGAAAAAGGAAGGGGCAGCTGCCTAGCCACAGCCTCTGGAGAACCACTGAGGACGGGGCCATAATTGACTCACCCATAGCAGCCCAAAAAAGGGGGCTGGTTTCCCACAAGGACAGGATTGCCAGCTCCAAGGTTCCCTTGCAGAAGTCAGTGGCCCCGACCCATAAGGAGAAACTTAGCAAAGAAGACCCAAGAATAAGACTGTCACCAAATAAAGCAATCTCAGAATAGATGTTCCTGGGCTTTGGGGGCTGACAGCACCACCTCTCAGCCTAGTAAGGAGGATCACCACCATGTGGAGATGTCCCCCTTGGATCCTATCTCAGCAGCTCACCACCTCAGGCAGCAAAGCACTGGGGTGAGCCAAAGGCCTTTCTTTTCTCTCTCTCTCATTCATTCAAACATTTGTCAAGCCCCTCGTACATTTCAGGTGTCCCAGAGGTAAAGAGCTGCACTCACCATCTCTAAGGCTCCCCGCAACACCCCACACAAGAGATTGGAATAAATAAGGGATGAGTGGTTATCAGGAAGTTCCACAAAGTCCACCAAGGGGTTATTTTCCAAAATGAGAGAGAATTCGTCACCAGCTGGGCTCCAATTAGTAATGCTTGGAGTGATGCCCAAGTACATCTTGAACGCCACCTGTCAGGGGACACACAACAGCACTTTGGGGAAGAGCAGCAGGAACTGCACAAAAGGCAAGGTGATAGAACTGGCAAAGGGGAAATAGGTGGCTCAGGAACAAAACCGTGGCCTCTGTAAAATGATGAAGCTTTAGATACTCAGGGTAAAAAGGGAGATGCATCTCCCTTACCACCCCTCTCCTTTAAGGCATCATGCAATTAAGCAACAACTCACTGTCTGCCTGCACTTCTCAGCAGAATGGAGCACTGATCTGACAGGAGTGGCTGCCCTGAACCAGCACCTGAGTGCAGAGGCCCTGACCCACTTCCCTGTCCTCTGTCTGTGCTAGCTGAACCCACTTTCTTAAAAGTGAATACAGGTCACTGGGGCAGAATTACTCTGAAGACATCCTTCCTTATCCACCTTCCTAATTCTAATTCTTTTTTCTTTTTTGAGACAGAGTCTCACTCTGTCACCCGGGTTACAGTGCTGTGGCGTCAGCCTAGCTCACAGCAACCTTAAACTCCTGGGGCTCAAGGGATCCTCCTACCTCAGCCTGCCAAGTAGCTGGGACTACAGGCATGTGCCACCACACCCGGCTTATTTTTCTATTTTTAGTAGAGACAGGGTCTTGCTCTTGCTCAGGCTGGTCTCAAACTTCTGACCTCAAGTGATCCTCCCACCTGGGCCTCCCAGAGTGCTAGGATTACAGGCATGAGCCACTGCGCCTGGTCTCACCTTCCTAATTCTAAACCCTCACAAAGCTCTCTCCACTGTCAACCTTCTTGAAGATTTGGGTGTGGCCAGCATGCTTGCAACACAAAGAACCAACCTTTAGGTAACTGACACCAGTTATATCATTTATTAATGCTACAATATATAGCACTAATATTAATAGTAAACACTTACTATATGTACAACACTATGCTAAGTGCATCTGTTTTACCTGAATGCTCGTGTCCATTATTCATTTACTCCTCACAATAACCCTATGAGGGAGCCCTTATTTTCTTCATTTTAAAAATGAGGTAACTGGTTATTAAAGAAATTAAAAGTAACTTACCTAAGAACCCAGAACTAGTAAGTACTGGAGCCAGAATTTGAAGCCAGGTTTGTCTGAGTCTGTATTCTTAATCCCCACACTACTCTGCTACACCTTCACAGTGCAAGAGGTCTGGCTTTGATGTCAGTGGGGCTTTAATCCACAGGATGATCTTAACCACTCTCCCCTTTTTTATAATCGTGCTATTTCCTAACTACCAGGAAGGCTTCTTTGGCCCAAAGGGCTGCCCAATCAGTCTTTTGGGAGATTAAGGGCCTCTCTAAGGGAGACAGAATGGTCAGCAGTGCCTCCCAACAGCAATCCGTCAGCACAGACAGGTGGCCCAGGATAATGACCTTGGCAATGACATCTGCAGTTTCCCGAAAGTCGTGGCACCTCCCAACGTTTGACCGTGCCAAGAAATCTTCAATCAGTCGGACTCCAATGTTATAGCCCCTGGGAAGGAAATTAGAGAACAGACTATTATGGGGTCTAAATGTCTTATGTCTAAACATAAAAAAGGTCACTGGTGGTAAAAGGAAAACGGGGATAATCTCAAAACATCCCAGTAAATGAGCTCAGTGGGAACTGTACCCAAAATGTTGGCTAAGAAAGAGAGAGGACCTTGTTTGGGCTCTAGGGGACAAATCTAGATGCAGTGTGCTGGGGGGCCTCATTCCTGTCTGTCTTGCAAAAGAGCTCACTCACATTTTGTCCAGCTGTTTATTCACGTCTTCATCATTTTCATAGTCCTTGCATAGCTGCGTGACCAGAGCCCCATAGGTCAGAGTGAAGAGCTCAGAGCTCTAAAAGAGATTCAAAAGGCAGTCAGGACCAAGCAGGACAAAAGAGAAAGTGTGGTGAGAGTCTGGATCAGCCTTGATGCAACCATCAGGATTCGAAGGAAGGTCACCTGTGTCTGGAGGAAAAAAACATCACCCCTTGTGGAGTATCTACAAAATTTGGCGCCCCCACAAGGACAACATGACAGGCCTGCAGCCAGACCTACTGCAAAATGGGCTGTGAGGGGCACATGGTGCACTGAGCAATCACTCTTCTAACATGCCAAGGTAGGCTTCTGCCAACCCAAGTCTCCACCACAGTTCCAAGCCTAAGCTCGGGTCACCAGAATCTGGTGTGGGAGCAGCAGTCATTCACTGGCTACTGTGAGAGACAGACCTGAAGCAGACATTTACAAACTAGCCTTTGTCTGCTAGCAGTTGTGACCAGTGACTTCCCCACACCTTAGAATGCCACGGTGTAGAGTTAAACTGCATTCCCAAGGCCCCACGGAGCAGCAGAGGACCCAGGAGCCCAGTCCACGGGGAAGGAAAGAAGTCCCAAAGTTCACTGCACTGATGACAATCCCTCTCCAAAGTCACCAGTGTGGGAAAAAATAATGTTCCTCTTGACATATAGCTAAAATATTTCCAGGAAAGGTGATGACTCTGGAAGGAATACAATCTTTTGTGTACCTGGAACATAATACTGATCTGAACTGTTTTCTATTACAACTGCTGTTAGAATCACAGAAACTCTTTCTCAGATAAAGAATCCTGTCACCTACCTACCAAGAAACAGAGATGTGGAAGGTGAAAGGAACTGACAAATTCTAAGACTACAGAATAAAAGCAGTAGGCAGGGAGGAAAAGCATTATCAGAGTTAAAGTGAGAAACACGTTAACAGTGCATTTAGACCAGTGGATTCGCTCAGAAATAAGGCTGAAAAATCGAGACTGCCACCCAATGACTCCCTTCTGAATGGCGAGGCTTGTCAGTCTTGGAGCAAAGTACCTTTCTGTCTTCAACTTTTCTGGGGAAGAAAGTCCAAGAAATGTTAAGGCCCAGGATCTCAGAACCCAATGCTCTCCTGACCTCGGCCCCACGGCCTGCAAGAATAACAATCTAGATGCCTTTTCCTTACATACTGCATTTTACTGTTCATCAGCTCATTTTCCATCTCACAATAACTCAGTAAAGTAGAAAGGGAAGGAATTAATCCCACTTTAGACATGAGAAAACATAGACCAAGAATGGTTGAATAATTGGCTAATTATTGACAAAAGTAATTTGGGGGAACAAAACCCAAAGATTTCCAAGCCAATGGTCATTTTATCCACCATTCCCCACAACAGCATATTAATAAGCCCCCCTCAATAAAAACAAAAACAAAAAATACCCAAAAAACTTAGCTGTACTGGAGTCAAAGAAAACCAGTTTCAGAATCAGGAGGCCCTTTGAACTCAACTAAAACAGTCAGATCAGGTTGTCTCCAAGAGACTATTTACCAAATATGGCAATTAAGGGGAAGCTATTAAGGAGAGGAATTATTTTTTAGTAAAGTCAAGGGCTTGGCACTAGAATGGCTTGGGCATGAATGGATGGAGAGAATCCAGCAGTTACCAGTCCAGAGAGTTGGCACCACTGCATTAAATCAGAAGAACTTTCTTTCCATTATTAATGAGCCCTTGGATGGGGACTCCAAGAGCCTCAGCCCACCACAATGCCAAATAACATGCAAATCATTATGTTATCGAGCAACTTATACATGCGGCTGCCCTCGATTTACCAATAAGAAAAATCAAGGTCTTGCACAGATGTGTTGGTGGTCACAGAATCAATTTGCCTGGAATCTGGAAACGGGATCCCTGACACAGGCCTTCCACACTCTCTTAATTTGCAAGCCTGTTTCCATTTTCAATTATAAACCAAGCCTATGTGAAACAGTGAGTGACATAAATACATAACTTAAAGGTCTTCATACTTTAAAAATAGAAGTGGGGGTATGGTATAGAAAAAAAAAATCACCCATTCAACATTTACTGTGTACCAGGCTATCTAATAGGAGGAAGAGAGATACTATAGCCAAATAAATAAAATACATGATTTGGGCTGGGCATGGTGGCTCATGTCTGTAATCCCAGCACTTTGGGAGGACTGCTTGAAGCCAGGAGTTCAAGATCAGCCTGGGCAACATAGCAAGACCCCGTCTCTACCGAAAAATTTAAAAATGAGCCAGGTGTGGTGGCATGCACCTGTAGTCCCAGCTACTCAGAAGGCTGATGCAAGAGGATCACTTGAGCCCAGGAGTTCCAGGCTGCAGTGAGCTTTGATCATGCCACTGTACTCTAGCACTGCCCGACAGAGTGAAACCCTGTCTCCATAAAACAAAAAATACATGATTTGCCAGATGGTGGTATGTGCTATGGAGAAAAACAAAGCTTGGAAGATTAGGAAGTATTTACCTTCACGTACATGTATTGGGAGGGGATTAATGTTAAATAGAGTAGTCAGGGAAGGCCTCACAAAGGTGATATTTGTGCAAAGACTGGAAGGAGAGAGGAGTAAGCCATGAAGATATCTGGGTGAAAAAATTCTACACAGAGAGTGTAAGGGCCTGGAACTCCTGGGCTCAAGTGATCCTCTTGCCTCAGCCTTCTGAGTAGCTGGGACTACAGGTGCATACCACCACATCCGGCTTATTTTTAAATTTTTCTGTAGAGACGGGGTCTTACTATGTTGCCCAGGCTGGTCTTGAACTCCTGGCTTCAAGCAGTCCTCCCAAAGTGCTGGGATTACAGACAAGAGCCACCATGCCCAACCCAAATCATGTATTTTATTTATTTGGCTGTAGTATCTATCTTCCTCCTATTAGATAGCCTGGTACACACAGTAAATGTTGAATGAGTGGTTTTTTTTTTCTATACTATAGCCCCACTTCTATTTTTAAAGTATGAAGAGGTAGGAATATGCCTGGCTTGTTTGAAAAACAGCTGAGACCATTGTCATTAGAGAGCAGTGAGCAAGAGAGAGGACAGAAGAGAAAATTAGAGAAGTAACTAGGAGGTTGTAGTCTAAAAACCTGGGTTTTCAGCCCTTGTGACCTTTATAACAAAAGTTCCCATGGGGCTGGGTGCGGTGGCTCACACCTGTAATCATAGCACTCTGGGAGGCCGAGGCAGGAGGACAGCTTGAGTTTAGGAGTTCAAGACCAGCCTGAGCAAGAGGAGTCCCGTCTCTATTTAAAAAAAAAAAAGTTCCGGCTGGGTGCAGTGGCTCACGCCTGTAATGCTAGCACTCTGGGAGGAGGATCGCTCAAGGTCAGGAGTTCAAAACCAGCCTGAGCAAGAGTGAGACCCCATCTCTACTAAAAATAGAAAGAAATTAATTGGACAACTAAAAATATATAGAAAAAATTAGCTGG
>CAUYRT010036112.1:0-16289 GCA_963574885.1 Lepilemur ruficaudatus
TCCCTCCCTACTATTTCTACTAACAAACAATGCAGAAGACAAAATGAGGAATCCTTAGGCACCACGTACAATCTCTCCAGTCTGATGGTGCTTCTGGGGGAAGTACATCCCCTAAAATAAAACTCTCCACAACTTTTTCCAACAAAGCCTTAAATGTTCAGTCACAGATGTGCCTTCTCACCTGGGTGCCAGTAGCCCAGGTATCCACATTATACAATCTAACACTTTCGGACATGTCTATGTATCAAATGTGGCTCCCAAATTACTAACTCTTATTCCCTATACTTCTTTATGAGGCTTAGTACCTCTAAGCATACCCCCTGCTTGGGTTTCATGACTTAGAAAGACACAAAACACCCCAAAGAGCACCAATCAAAGGAAAATAGGCAAGATTTTAAATTAAAAATGGAGAGATTAAGGTAGGAAGAGAAAGGCTGACCTTCACTGATTTGATCAACACATCTCAAGGCTAGGCTGACACAGGCAGTCAAACCACAAGTCAAGATGCTTAAGCAACCTTCTTCATGTCCATTAGATTCACTGCTCAAAATCTAGACCAGTTTCCTAAATGTAAAAGTTAAGAACATAGAAAAGAAACTCTGCTGGCCTTAGAATATCACTAATTTGAATAAACTAAATAAAGATATTAATTTTGCTTTGGCTTTAACTGAACACTACATATAATGTATCAACAAGCACTGGAATGCCATGAGGAAAAAAAAAAAATGTGCCCCAGGAAAAAATAAATGTAAACAGACATTAGGAAAATTAGAAGTTTAAAGGAAGTAAGAGTAACCTGCCCACCTCTACACCCCAGCACATCCCTACATAAATATACTGGAAACTGGGCTCCAAAATCTGTCACATGTAACCAAATCAAGAAACAAGTCACTTACCACTATCAGAGGAATCCTCTTTTTTAGAGCGCATCTTTCTTTTCCTTCCACGTTTACTTTTCTTTGTTTCTCCTCCATTTTCCCCTTCTACGCCATCTGGACCAGCACAATTATCAGCATGTCTTGCCATGGTATTCTAAAAGGAACAAAATCCTCTTTTACACTACTAAAAAAGCACAGATCAGACTGGAAGTTCTCTTTATTTTAGTTTAATAATATCAAAATTTGGGGTATCAATATTAAGCCTGCAAGTTCTGTTATCTGCTAAGTGTGTCCTGAACATGTTCCCATCCAAGGAGAATGGATAAGTCCTCTGAGGGGCGGCTCAGCAGCCCACGGACAGGGATGGGGGTGGATCAGAACAGCTCCTCGTCCTGGGCAGACCTGACTAAGATGCCCTAGCCCCGCCACGAGAAGACCCAGGACACATTAAAGCTGACTAAGCGTAAGATGGGATATACACGTTTCAATATACCTAAAGAAATTTCTTTACCAATCAGACCTAATCAAAGATACTTCATCCCCTATCAGTGGAAGGGTTCACATATGGATAGAAAACCTCGAGATGGGGATGACTGGCCCTTTCCAAACGATGGAGCATTTCTATGTTTATAACCTCAGTGGAAAAAACTTTCCCACTTTGCAGGGGAAGACCAAGAATCCCGTATTAAGAACCATAATAGGGGAAGTGGAAGTTCTGACACCCTTACCCGACGTGTAAATGTTTTCCCACACTTAGAACAGACGAAGGCCGCAGGGACGAAGTTGGGGTCATGGTAGCGTTTGAAGTGCATGTCGAGGAGCTGCTTCTGGCGGAAGGTCTTGTCGCAGTGGCTACAGGCATAGGGCTTCTCCCCAGTGTGGGTGCGCTTGTGCATGATCATATGCCGCTCCTGAAACAGCCGGGGGTCGGGATGCGGGCTTCAGAGTCTGGTCCAGCCACTGCCTGCATGTTCCTACCTGATCCACAGGCCTTTCTCACCCAAGGGTCTACACTCCACTCTGCTCGTGATGATAAAGTTACTATTTCCATAAATTTTAGCACAGATAAAGCCGCTCACCACTGCTGCTTGTGGCTCCCTCCTCAGCATCATGCCCCTGGACCAGATTCAACCCCTTTCTCAAGTCCTGGATTTAATTTTCACACAATTTTGAGAAAGAAGTCTGCCTTAGAAGGAGGTAAGCTGTGACTAAAGAAAATACCAGCTGGCGAACGTGATGATACAATTGACAAGGAGCAAGATCCTTGATTTTGCTGACATTCTTCACAAACCACAGCTTGAAAATGCTATCCTTAAAAACAGCCACCATATTAAGAGACATAAAAAACCTTCTGATAATACCTGACACTAATGAGGCATCAATGATTTTCTGATGGTTCCTACCTGTCTACAAGCGTAATCACACTGGTCGCACTTAAAGCGCTTCTCGTTCTTGTGTGACTTCTGATGCTGGATGAGGGCGTAGCGCTCATGAAACACAGCATCGCAGTAACGGCATTTCTTGCCCTGCTCGATGTAGGAATGCTGCTTTCGCAAGTGGACACCTGAGAGCAAAATACAAAGCCCAGTGTAACTTATGAAAACACAAACAAGCATTCTAACAAGTTAAGAAATACATTTCTTCTGCTTCTTAAAAAAATTACTCTGGCTACTATAAAGAAAATGAATTAAAAGGAGAAATGGATGTGGGGAGACCAGTTAAGACTGCTGAAACAAGATAGGTGGGAGGGAAAAGGTGCACAAAGGTGATGGCAATGGACATGGAAGGGAGGGGAAGAACCGATGAGTGATGAAGGAAGTTGAATCAATAGGATTTAGTGCCTGAATGTAGAGTGAGGAAGGAGGTGGTGTCAGGAATGACTTCCAGGTTTCTAGCTTGGAGAAGCAGGCAGGTGATAGGACCATTTATTTACTGAGACAGGAATAGCTGAAGAGAGCTAGAACACTAAGCTGTGTGTTTTGGGGGAGCATGGCAGGAAGTGTTAGACCTTCAGTTTCAGACACGTTGAATCTGAAATACCAGAGATACCAATACCAAAGTAGGGATGAGATGGAAACGGATAGATGGCTACATATGTCTAACTCAAAAGAAAGATCTCAAGTGGGAACATAAACTTAGGAATCGTTAGGATTTGGGTGTCATGTTAGGATTTGATCATCATGTCAACTGATGAGATTGCTAGGGCAAAAAGAGCAAAAATGAAGAGGATGGGTAACACTTTAAGAAATCTGAGTTAAGCTGGATACGGGTGCATGCCTGTAGTCCCAGCTTCTTGGGGGGCTGAGATGGGAGAACTGCTTGAGAGCTGAGGAGTCCAGCCTGGGCAACGTAGCGAGATACCAGCTTTCTGTGTGTAGGTGAGGTATCATCTCTTAAAGGAAAAAAAAATCTGGCCAGGCACAGTGGCTCACGCCTATAATCCTAGGACTCTGGGCGGCCAAGGCGGGGGGATTGCTTGAGTTCAGGAGTTTGAGACCAGCCTGAGTCAGAGACCCCATCTCTACATTAGGAATCATGAATTTATGGTGCTGTAAATCTGCTTCAGGTGAGGTGGTATCATGCCAAATTAAAAAATAGAAGAATAGAAAACAGGCACCGTGCCATGTGCCTGTAGTCCCAGCTACTTAGGAGGCTGAGGCAGGAGGATCACTTGAGCCCAGCAGTTAGAGGCTGCAGTGAGCTATGATGACGCCACTGTACTTTACCCAGGGTGACACAGTGAGATTCTGTCTCCAAAAAAAAGCTAAAAGCTAAGACCTGTGAGAGAAAAACATGTTAAAAATGAGAGAAGGCTGAGAAGGACCAGTCAGAGAAATAAGAAAACCAACAGGATGTAGTATCATGCAGGCCAAGGGAGTGAAGTATTTAAGGAGGGCATAGTCAACTATGAAGAATATTGCTAAGAGATCAAGTGAGACTGAAGTAGAACATTCACTACATTCAGTGTGTGGGATCATTAAGTGATCTTAGCAAGAGTGACTTTACCGGAGTGACAAGGTGTCAAGCCAGATGTGAGGGAAAGATGAGACAGGGAAGATTGTGAGGGATATAACTCTTTAAGAGGGTTGGCCCTGAAGGAGAAGACTGTTTTTTTTTGAGAGAGGATCTCACTATGTTACACATGCTGGAGTAATCATAGCCTACTATAGCTTCGAGCTTTGAACTCCTGTGCTCAAACGATCCTCCCACTTCAGTCTTTCAAGTAGCTGGGACTACAAGCATGCACCACCATGCGTAGCTAATTTTTAAAATACATGAGCATGTTCAGAGTTGAAAGGAAAGACCAAGAAGTAAGATCATGAAGATGAAGGTAAAGATGGTGTAGACACTGCCATGAAGACAGGAGCAGGGTTCAGGGAAGAGGCAAAGGGACAGGTCACAGACAAGAAGGTGCCACCACCTCTCTAGCAAAAGATGGGGAAAGAGAAGACAAATGCAGATGCAAGTAGGTTAGTAGGTTTGATAACAGAAAATCTGGAGTTTCAATCTGTTGCCTTTATTTGTTTGGTGAAGTAGGAAGAGAAGTCATTTACTGAGACCAGGAAGTGGGAGAGAAAACGGGAGCAAGTTTAAGAGGTTAAAGGTAAGAGTGATTCGTTCAACTCTACAATGTAGTATGGTGCCTCCCAGAGCAGGCACCCAGACATTTGTGGAATGGATGAACAAATGACATCATTAAACAGAATGGAGCACACCTGACAAGAACAAACAGCTGGACTTCCCAGAAGCAATTAGGGCCCAGCTGCATTTGGAATCATGAATTTATGGTGCTGTAAGTCTGCTTTAGTTGAGGTGATATCACACCAAATTTAAAGAGGGCCAATTCTGGGGAATGGAAATGAGGTAAGGGAAAGAATGACTCTCAGTTTTTACTCTCTACACATGTTTATTACAGTAAAATCAGGCCTGCTTTAACAAGAGGAAACAAACTTCTTTTGGATTGGTTTTGGGAGGTAACTATTATTTGATAGCTTCTAGGCACTTAAGTTCCCCATAAATAGCTCATTATGTAGGGTCTAAGAGGTATCACATGAGTATAAAACACCCAAGGTATTTATTTGCATCATGAAGGTGAATAATTTCAAAAAATTGAATAATCCAGACAGTGGCCTAATGGCTTGCACATACTGCATGGGAGACATTACTCATTTAGATTTCAGTTTTTACATGACAAAAACAGCACACCCTTTTATTTTCCTGAGGACAGAGCCTCTTAAACCTTTCTAACAAAGTCCTTAATAGCAGAGTAGAACATGTGACCCACTTTGGGCTCTTACATGGAGCCCAAAGTCCTCTGCTTCAAACTCATGGTATGTCAGTTTGCATTTTGGTCAATATTGTCATATTAATATAAAAATGTTTTAATACAACTATATGTATCAATGAAAATATAGAAATGTCTTAAAATACCAGCTAAATTGCATAACTTTCCTCAAAACCTTTTGAGTAAAACCAATGCTGCAGAAAGACAGGCCATGTTTAATGCTGAGGCTGGGTATGCTGATGTGGCCTGGGTACTTATATACACCCCAGTGTGAGCAACAGCTCAAGAGGACTTAAGCTCAGCTTTGCCACTCAGAGGCTGTGTTGTATAGCTTTGGTAAAGACACCTCTCTGAGCCTCAGGTTCATCACCTAAAGAATCAGAATAAGATATGCCTTGATTACTTTATATGGTTGTGAAGATCAATTGAGCAAAAAGTTAAAATAAAAGAAGATTTTTAAACTACAAGAATGTAACTAAATGTAAAAATACTTATAATAATGTTCAGGGAACACAACAGTCAATATTTAGATTTCTCTGTTTGTTTTTTTTTTTGAGAGGAGTCTTGCTCTGTCACCCGGGCTAGAATGCCATGGTGTCAACCTCAAATTCCTGGGCTCAAGTGATTCTCCTGCCTCAGCCTCCCAAGTAGCTGGGATTACAAGTGCAAGCCACCAGCTAATTTTTCTATTTTTAGTAAAGACAGGGTCTTGCTTTTGCTCAGGCTGGTCTCAAACTCCTGACCTCAAGTGATCCTCCTGCCTCGGCCTCCTAGAATGCTAGGATTACAGGTGTGAGCCACTGCACCCGGCCTAGATTTCTTTTCTAAATAAAAAAACAAAGGGAGAAAGCCAAGTAGTGACCATTTTTTTTTTTTTTGAGACACGAGTCATGCTCTGTTGCCCGGGCTAGAGTGCTGTGGCATCAGCCTAGCTCACAGCAACCTCCAACTCCTGGGCTCAAGCGATCCTCCTGCCTCAGCCTCCCGGGTAGCTGCGACTACAGGCATGTGCCACCATGCCCGACTAATTTTTTCTGTATGTTTTTAGTTGGCCAATTAATTTCTTTCTATTTTTAGTAGAGATGGGGTCTCGCTCTTGCTCAGGCTGGTTTCAAACTCCTGACCTTGAGCAATCCGCCCACCTCGGCCTCCCAGAATGTACAGGCGTGAGCCACCGCGCCAGGCCAAAGTAACCATATCTTTAAGTAACACTAAAGCTTTTATTGTTAAATTCTGTCTCTACACATGCTATAGGTTAAGTATGCGAAGAAACAGAGTTAGTACCAAACAGTCCAACTACTTATGTTCTGAAAAAATGCAACGGATTGACCTTAGTTTGGATCATACTATGTCACTTCCCTATTTGGGGAATGAAGGCTACTAATTAAAGGCATACTGTTTCCTCCCATTACATCTCTCATTAATTTACAGATAAGCTATATTCAGGATAGAATCTTTTTTTTTTTTTGAGACAGAGTCTCAATCTGTTGCCCAGGCTAGAGTGTTGTGGGTCAGCCTAGCTCACAGCAACCTCAAACTCCTGGGCTCAAACGATCCTCCTGCCTCAGCCTCCCAAGTAGCTGGGACTACAGGCATGCGCCACCATGCCTGGCTAATTTTTTCTATATATTTTTAGTTGTTTGGCTAATTTATTTCTATTTTTACTAGAGATGGGGTCTTGCTCAGGCTGATCTCGAACTCCTGAACTCAAACGGTCCTCCTGCCTCAGCCTCCCAAGAATAGAATCTTGTGGCCTGAGTGCAATAAAAGAAGAAATAGAAAAAACAAAGCAAAACAAAAACAGCAGCTAAGCCATGGCTTTCCCTGAATGGCAGGTCATTCATATAAATGACACATGAGAGTCAGAAGATGAAGCTATTTATGGTCCTCATATTTTCATTAATCCTTCAAAATATTTTTTTCACCTGCCACTAGTTAACTTACTTACCCAAATCACTTTTTCGGGCTATGACCGTGTCACAGTGGGGACAGTGAAATTTGGCCACATTTTCTGTGTGCTTCTGTAAAATGTGCATCTTCATGGTACCACTCTGGGTAAACCGAGCATGACAAATATAACATTCATAAGGTTTTTCTCCTTAAAAGGAAATACAGAATGAACAAATTAAACAAATAAATACTATAATTTAATGGGAGGGTAATGCAGGTGGTAGGTATTCTCAACCAAAGAATCTCTATGGCTTAATGAGGAATGCTGAGGCTCAGTCTTAGAGCCCAGTTCACATTTATCTTCAGAGATTATTTATCTTCAAGTCCTAACCTGCTGCCGGCCCCCTCTGTTCTGCCCAGCTCTGCTCTGGAATCCACACATTACAGCAATGCTTATCTTTCGGTGAGACTAGATGGTAGACCTGCAAGTTTTTCTTTTTAGGAAAAGATAGCACTTAGGAAAACTGAACAAGTTGGGTTAAGTAATCTACCCAGACTTTTAAAAGTAAACTCTCTAGATTTTAATTTCATTTTATTTTTCCCTTAAAAGGATTATTTCCATGTGGTAAAAGAACTCAGGTCTGACAAAACAAAATCTATTCCCTAATGTATTTTCAGAACAATGAATTCAGACGATATGCCAAAGAAGCATTCAATCATATACTACACTTATGCCAGTCTTCCATTCAGGTAAGCAATGGGGTGCGTGGTGGTTCATCGAGTCCTGTGGGATCCACTGAAAAGGAGCTCATTAATACAACAAGGAGTGGCAAAGTCATACCTGAATGGGTTCTCATGTGCCTTTTCAGCTTGTATGTGTCCCTGCTGGCATAACTACACAAACTGCACTGGAACGGACGCTCTCCAGTATGAGAGCGAATGTGACGTTTTAATTTGCTGACCTGAAACACGAAAGCAACCGAACCATGTAACTTCCATTAATATAGACTACAACATGAACACTGTAGGTTAGGCACAAAAGCTTAGCTTTGAGGCACTGAATACAGGAAAAAGAATACAGGAAAAAGTGTAAAAGATAATCTTTCTTCCTCTTTGTTACCTGTAACCTTTGCTTTTCAAATCCATATCATAATCCAGGAGAATAGGGTAAATGGACAAGGGCGTAGATGAGTCAAGATTGGTCACTACTTATAATTGTTACCAATCACATGGTTCAATTTCGTTCACCCTCTTTTCTTAGCATTAATATTTCCTAAACAGGCCAGGTTCTAGGGGTCTAATTTCTCATCCTTACCATTGACTGTGATTTAAGTCTCCTGCTGGGTACACTATTCCAACAGTGACTTTCAAACTTGATTCCCAGAAGTACTTTGAACACTCACTAATGTTTTATTTAAAATTTTTAAAAAAGTATTTCAATTTTAAGAAGAAAACCTCCGTACTTATAAGTGTTACATATCACGATTTCTTCACAGTAAGTGGTTAAATAACTGTCCTAACAGCATTACAGAGTAAGTCTCTCCCCCAAGATCTGTCTCCTTATCACCTATTAAATTCCCAAATGCACCTGAACTTACTCTATTCCAATGAAATATTTTGTCTATTCCTGCTGCAATATTACTGTCATTTACTGTATAATTTTACAATATCAAATAGCACGGGCCCCTCATTCTATTTTCAAATTTTTCTTAGCTATTCACAGTTACTCTTTCAATTGAAATTTAGAATCAACTTGTAATGTCTCTTCATTTATTTATGTGCTTTGGAAAAGTTTGCGAGGTTTCCTTCACATAGATTTCATAGATACTGTTTTTTTCTTGTTCAGTTTATCCTTAAGTCATTTCATTGTTATTAGAATTTGAACTATTTCATATTATCCTATCAGTAACTACAAAAGTTACTGATTTCTGTATGCTTATCTTGTGTGTGGTCACCCAACTTGACTCTTATGCTCTAAGTTTTTTAGCTCATATTCCTGGATTTTCTCTGTGAGCAAATATGTCTGCATAAAACAAATTTTGTCTTTCCATATTTTATTCTATTAGCTAGGATTTCCAGTACAATGTTGAAACAGTAAGAATGGATATGTCTGTTTTAGATTTTAATGGGAAGACTTCCAGTGTTTCAGAATTAATAAGATTGGGTTTACCACAGCTTTCTGGTGTATAATCCTTATTTTTTTATTTTTATTTTTTTCCAGAGACAAGGTCTTGCTCTGACGCTGGGGCTAGAGTAAAATGGCATGATCATAGTTCACTGCAACCTCAAATTCCCAGACTCAAGCAATCCTTCTGTCTCAGCCACTGAGTAGCCAGCACTCACCACCATGCCTGGCTAATTTTTCTATTTTTTTTTTTTTTTTGAGACAGAGTCTCACTCTGTTGCCTGGACTAGAGTGCAGTGGCATCAGCCTAGCTCACAGCAACCTCAAGTACTGGGCTCAGGCAATCCTTCTGCCTCAGCCTCCTGAGTAGCTGGGACTACAGGCATGCACCACCATGTCTGACTAATTTTTTCTATATATTTTAGTTGGCCAATTAATTTCTTTCTATTTTTTTAGTAGAGACAGGGCCTCGCTCTTGCTCAGGCTGGTCTTGAACTTCTGACCTCGAGCGATCCACCCGCCTCGGCCTCCCAGAGTGCTAGGATTATAGGTGTGAGCCACCGCGCCCGGCCTTTCTATATATTTTTAGTTGGCCAATTAATTTCTTTCTATTTTTAGTAGAGACGGACTCTCGGTCTTGCTCAGGATTACAGGCGTGAGCCACCATGCCCAGCCAACAGTTAACGAATTTTATAGGTTTTTTTTCCCCAGTTACCTATAGAAATGATCGTGTGGTTTTTCTTTAATCCTTCAATCTAATATATCAGTAATTTCCTGATATTGAACTACCCTTGTGTTTTAGATATACTCAATGATCACTTATCTTTTGAAGTTTGGTTGGTTTGTAATTTCATTTAGAATTTTTGCTTTTCTGTGAGAATCATAGTTTTCTTTGTGGTAGCATCCTTATCCAGTTTTGCTAACAGGGTAGTCTTAAATAATCGTTGATAAACCTTCCATTTTTAAATGCTCTTGGGTATAGTTAGTTATTATTATTATTATTTTTTAAGACAGAGTCTCACTCTGTTGCCCGGGCTAGAGTGCCGTGGCATTCAGCCTTGCTCACAGCAACCTCAAACTCCTGGGCTCAAGTGATCCTACTGCCTTAGCCTCCTCCCAAGTAGCTGGGACTACAGGCACGCACCAACATGACCGGCTAATTTTTTTTTCTTCTATACATTTTTAGTTGGCCAATTAATTTCTTTCTAATTTTTAGTAGAGATGGGGTCTTGCTCTTGCTCAGGCTGGTTTCGAACTCCTGACCTTGAGCAATCTGCCTGCCTCGGCCTCCCAGAGTGCTACGATTACAGGCATGAGCCACCACGCTTGGCCCAGTTAGTTATTTTTGAAGTTTGGTAGAATTTGCCTGTAATAACACACAGAACTGGTAGTTTTTTTTGTTTTTTTTTTTTTTGAGTTTAAGGATCTTTATTGGCTTTTAGTTGAGATTCTAGATTTGGGCAACACTTCTTTCTATGCCACAGAGTGAGTGTTCCCGAGGTACTTTTTTTTAAACAGGGAAATCTTTCACACTCATTATACTTTTTTGGGGCAGGGAGGGTGTGGGTGTGGGATTGTTAACAATCTAGTCAGATTTTCTAACTCATCTTAAGTCAGTTTGGGTAGTTATATCCTCGTACTGAAATCATGGTCTACCCAACAGAGGTACCAACAGAAAGCTGAACACTCACTTCTACACTGGCGTAATCACACATGGAACACTTAAATGGCTTCTCGTGGGTGTGTTTGTAACGCCGGTGCCGAACCAATTCTCCACTAGTCACAAAGGCCATGTCGCAGTCTGGGCACTTGTGAGGACGAGTACCTAGAGAAAAGAGGGTATAACAGGAAGAGCAAGATCAAGGGCACAGTTGATGTGGAGTTCAATGTGTGGCACAGAACTGATGCATAAGATTGGACCCTAGTCATCCCATCAACCGCACTGGCTTGAGAGTGGCTTCAAAAGCTATGTGAGGGCCTGGCTGAATTTATAACACTAGCCCCGGGATATCAGAACACCCACCAAACATTTGGTTTCTCCTAATAACTCATTTGAATCTGTTGCCTTTGAATACAAAATCCTTGTTATCCCTATTTTGTGAATATCCTAGTTCCTATGGACAAAAGTTAATAGAAACACCATTTTGTTGCAATCTTTGCTAAAATATACAAAATATCTTTTATATCTTCATGTTTTATCAAGTTCATGTTACAGAATTAATGGATATTTGATTTGAGATCCTTTCATACATCAAATCTTACTGTATTATGAGTATACGTATATACAGGGCCACTGGGCTGTCCATATACTGAGACTCTCTTTTATTTTTAAACCACAAACATATTAGCTTGTTTTCTATATAAATGTCTTGATAAGAAATTCCAGAGGTTTATCAAAGGCTTTACAAAGTAGTATTGCCTTTTATGTGATTTAAACAGATCACTCTCAAACATCTATGTCTGATATTCTGTGATGCGAATGTCAACTCATCCAATATTTAAACATTTTTGTGAATAATACACCCTCTACATTTATTTTGTTTTTCACTGAAAGAATCTTAGTGTTTTTAATATATTCTCACATAGCAGAGCTCCATAACATAACTCATTACTCTAGTGGATGTTCTCCAGCCATTTTATATTCTTGAGTACCGCATTATAAATAATCATGTTCAGGTAATAATGACAGTTCTAAGGAGATAAAGCTGACAGCACAACACAGTGTTGTCTTCACAGACTGTTATTCAGAAACTAGTGACCATCTATAATTTTGAGCAGTGGTAAGAAGTGACAGCAAGGTATCCCAACACCAAAACCAAAAGCAGGCTGCCTTTGAGAATGGAATTAGGAAGCGCCACGATATAATAAACAGGATTAGCCATCTGCAGAAATAATTCTCCTAGAGAATGAAGAGACTCTTGGAGAGGGAAGTATGACTGGAGTATGAGAGTAATTAAGAGATTCCAAGGAATGCTCATTTGCTCAATTTGCTCCTTCAGTACCTGAGGATGCAGGACTGAAGGATAGAGTTCTTTCTGTGAAAAACATATAGTCTTGTGGTACAGTTAAGTAAGTAAAACAATAAGAGAAGGACATCAGCATCCATTTCTTTTAGGATAGAAAGGTAAGTTGAAAATTAACTACCAGTGTGTGTTTTCTTAGTACTATCTAGAGGAAAGAAGAGGTCTGCCTCTGCTAGACATAAAGCATGGCAATCAGTAAAGAAGTGGACACTGCTACAGGGCAGGGATTTCCATCAGGCTGCCCCATATGACCACCTATGTCCCTCTGCTCAAGGTCCATCCTTATCAAGTCACCGTTCAACTGCTACAGAATCTTAACATAGGCAAAAGCATCCCTTAGAATGCAATACAACTTCTTCTAAAAAACGAAAAAGTGTATTCCTCACCATAAACTGATATTCTGGTACACACATCCGAATCTTGTGGGTTTAGTTAGTACGAATCAGTCCTGCCAAATCAGTCCTGGGTAACCAGAAAGACCACCCTTCTTATTTTCAAAAACTGAACACTCGTGTCCTGACTCTGGGTGATGACAGCATGTCCACATGAGTTCATCAACTGTGACCAAGGGACCACTCGGGGATGGGAGGATGTGGAGAGCAGGAAGGCTGTGTGTCTGTGTGGGCTGGAGTACATGGGCACTCTGACCTCCCTCTCAATTCTGCTGTAAACCTAAAACTGCTCTTTTAAAAAAATAGTCTATTTAATTAAAAGGAAAAAACAAAAAACAAAAGCTGGAGTAGACCAATACAGAATGCCCATGTCAAGGCACACCTGTCTGTTTCAGGAAGTCCTGTCATGGGCCAGCTACTTTTACTTAAAGTCATTTGCCTTATCATACCGTCTTCAAAGTACTAAATAAAACATATTATTAAATGTCTGAGTAGAAACTTACGAGATATTAAAAAGTGACTAAGTCACATTAGCAAAAAATATTCACAGCATACTGCTCATAGGCCAACACCCACTTGATCACACTCATCTGACAACCAGCATATCAAATCAGAAACAAGAGCTGTCCCATAAAATGAGGTGGAGAATATGGATAGAGCTAAAGCTCTATGCATGAGGTAGAAAATATGGATAGAAGCTATTCTGCAAGAAAAATGGTGAGGACTTGCAGCCAAGTGCCTACACTGAAAGAAGAGAGGTCCAGCACAGTCTCTCCACTTTAGTGACCTCCTAGAACCTGGTCACAGCCTACACGAAGCTAATATTAGCATATCTGAACGCTCAAGTATGTAAAGTACGTATGGTGCTCAAACAAATAAATGTTTGAATCGCCAGAATGATGCCTTAAATGTTCCATCCTGAGATTATGAATTACTTCGTTTTCCTTGAGGTGAAACAACCAGAAATACAAAAAGCCATCGTTTTTATAAAGGCGAGATTTTACTTCTGTGTCTAATGTTCTTCCTCATGGTGCCTGGCATTTATTGCCTGAGACTTTTTAGGATCATTTTTTTGTCATTGTTGTTAAAACCTCAATAATACAATGGTAAAGTCTTCAGGAATTATTCCAGGTTAAGTAGCCTTTTCCTGGATCATCCTTATATAACCTGGATTATCTTCCACTAGATTTCCTTTACATTTATTTGCCTATAACCAAGTGTATTTGCTTACAATAAAACCAATTTTACAAAAAGGGCACCATAAGAAAGAACAAAAAACTTCCCAATGGAATTAGCTTGAATGATAATTAAAACCCAAGTTTGAACCTTGGCTATGTTGTAGCCCCCAACATTCTTATCCAGCACCTGTATGTGTGTTAAGGTGATTCCTCAGGAGAGTGACTGTTCTGAATGCCCTGCCACAGAGATGGCACTTGTGTGGTCTCTCATCAGTGTGGCTTTTCATGTGCCGATCCAAGTTTGAACGCCGTGGACACGTGTAACTGCAAAGCTCACACTGGAATGTCTTCTTTACACCTATATGTAAAATAAAACACTTACTTGCCACAGGGTTTCAAAGTATTAAGATCAATCCCAATCTTAAATTTCTACAAATATATTTTATTAGCTTTTTATAACTAAGCCCAATCTAAGTCATACTAAATCATAATTATGTCATATTACTAATACATTTACTTCTTTCTCTTTAGTATTTAAAAAAGAGTACTCAAAAACAAAAAAAGTACTTAGACTGGTTTAAAAAAGTGGTACCCACATAATAACCTTTAGAAAAACAATTAAAATAACTTGCATATGTACTGTATTGAATGCTTTATCCCAAAACAGTTTTATGAAACTACTATGAATAAACTCATTTTACCTTTCTTTTTAATTTTTGTTGGCTTTGGAGGCTTCATATTACCAACCACTTTCTCTGCATTAACCTCCGACAGCAGACCCTCCTGTTGCTCTTCCTCAAAGTCGTAGACAGACACATCTACATCTTTGCCCTCCTCTGTGTAACGCAGTTTGCTTTTTTTGGTTTTCTTTGTTTTTTTGGCTGGTGGCTGATAGTCTGGGTCTTTTTGCCAACTAGGATCTTCCTGAGGCGGAAGTTCCCCTTGTTCTAGTGTCTCCACCTCTCCATTGGCCCCCACTTTCACCACCTGAAACCCTTCAGGCAAGGGTAAGGTGTGGCATATCATGGGTTCACTTTCTGCAAGACCCTCTTTAGACACTTCATTCTCATAAGCCCCCTGAAGTTCTTCTACTGAAGTGGTAGCAACAGGTACAGTCACGGGAACAGGTACTTGAACAAGCTGAAGCTCTCCTATGTTTATGGGCTGTTCCTCCATATTTACAACCTGCAAGGTTATAATCTGGGTATCGTCCACAGCAGCCTCTGCTTCTGGAGCCACTGTGCCCTCCATTACTTCAGTCTTCATCTGAAGAAGGGTTGGGTCCAGCTGTTCCATCATTACCATCTGTACACTGCTGTTGACATCCTGGACCACCTCACCCCCATCTGTCTGGTTCTGGGGTAAGTGGCAGGCATCTTCTTCCTGGCCCCCTTCCCGGCGTCTCTGGTAAGTCTTTCTCTCCTTTCCTTTAATAAAAGTTTCAGACTCCTCCACGATGGCTTCGACCGCCTCACCTTCCATTTCCCCTTCCTTTATTAAGGGAGAACAGATTGTTATTTAAAATAAAGTTTGTCTAAATAAAAACAGGCATTTTAAAACAAGAAAGACCCCTCATGAATGAATGAATGAGCCATCAGTGGTGGTTGTTGTTTTAAACTTCCCTTTGGCCAGTAAGTGGTTGTTAATATTAAAAAAGGCACAACAGACATTACATGACTACTGATGGAACAAAAAAATACCACCTAAAGCAATCTTACCAAATAAAACTAAAAATTCTGAAACTAATCAAACCCCTAGATCCAACTACCAATTAACAGGGAAACTGGTGACAGAAGATCTTACATTACACTACAGGGATGAAATCAGTGAAATCTAGACTGCAGGAAACCCTGCAGGATTAACTACTTGGTTCCTTCTGCAAATAAATGACCAGAAGGAAAAACCACAAGGATAGAGGGAGAACCTACAGAGATCGGTCGTTCCCCACTTGGAGTGACTGCCTTCAGGGACATTTGGCAGGATATAGAGACACTTTTGGTTGTAACTACTACTATCTCAGGGTAGGATGTGCTATTGCTATCTAATGGGTAGAGGCTAAAGATGCTACTAAACATCCTAAGAGGCACAGGTCAGTCCTCCACCACAAAGAATTATCAGGCCCAAGATGTCAATAGTGCAGAGATTGAGAAAGTCTGATACAAACAAAAGAGACTTAAGAGACAGTAACCAATCACAATGTCTGAATCTTCCTGGACCTTACTCAAACCAATAAATAGTGAAAAACATATAAGACAAGATTGGAGGAATAAGTTCCAGAGATTTATTGTACAATATGGCTACTATACTACTCACGCCTGTAATCATAGCACTCTGGGAGGCCGAGGCGGGTGGATTGCTCAAGGTCAGGTGTTCGAGGCCAGCCTGAGCAAGAGCGAGACCCCGTCTCTACTAATAATAGAAAGAAATTAATTGGCCAACTAAATATATATAGAAAAAATTAGCCGGGCATGGTGGCGCATGCCTGTAGTCCCAGCTACTTGGGAGGCTGAGGCAGAAG
>CAUYRT010036113.1:0-49300 GCA_963574885.1 Lepilemur ruficaudatus
GCCTGTAGTCCCAGCTACTTGGGAGGCTGAGGCAGAAGGATTGCTTGAGCCCAGGAGTTTGAGGTTGCTGTGAGCTAAGCTGACGCCACGGCACTCACTCTAGCCTGGGCAACAGAGTGAGACTCTGTCTCAAAAAAATAAAAAAATATAAAAAATAACTGGACAAGTTTAATATCCGATAAAACACAAGTGAAGAAACCATTACTGAGCTGGAATATAGAAAAAATAAATTTTTCAGAGTGTAGCACAGAAAGAAAAAAGGCAGAAAAATCACTGGAAAGATGAAAAAGATATAATGACACAGTTCGGCATAGGTTTAAAATATTTGTTTAATCAGAATCTCAAAAGGATAGTAAAAGAACAGAGCAGAGGCAACATTTCAAGAGACAGTATCTGAAAAATGTCTACAAATACAGGAATAGAGCAATTCAATAGACACAAGAAGCTCAATGAATCCCAGGCAGCTTAAATAAAGAGAAACCCACACATAGACATATCATATTAAAACTACAGAAAATCAAAGAGTCACAGGGAATAAAAAGATAGATTATCTTCAAAGAAGCAGAAATAAAACTAACAGTAGAATTCTCCATGACAAAAACAACTGAAGACCGTGGACTTCAATAAGCTGAGTGAAAACACCTGCCCACTTAGAATTCTATACCCAGCAAAATTATAAATTACCAATATCAAGAACAGAAATGAAGTTATTACAGATCCTATAGACTTTTTTTTAAAAGTGGAAATTTATGCCATAAATCTGACAATTTACATGAAATGAAGAAATTTCTGAAAATCAAAAACTCACCAAAAATGACATAAGCATATATAGCAAATCCTAATAGTCTCATAAATAAATAAATTTACTCCACATTAAGAACTGCAAAGGGTCTGAGATTTCACCCTACTTGCAAGCTAACAAGTTGGCCTGACATAGTTTCACAGAGGCTAACAGAAGACATTGATCCCAAGTCAGGGAAAAAGGATTTTATTACTAACAGCAAAGGAGGTGGCAAGAGTTTCATGTTTGTATCAGCACCTCTTGTCCCTCCAAAGCCTCTAATAAGAGTGGATGTAGAGTGGCCTAGGCAGATGCTATGGACAGTGCAGGTCTGTCACAGATAAGGAAAACCAAGCTTAGGAAATGCCCAATCTTATAAGGGGTCTTAACAGCAAACCTGCCCAACCTTTGTCCTGTAGAAGACCCTATTTCTATCTTCCAAGGTTTTTTCTATACAACCATCCTTGAAAAGATAGTTTAGGACAAGAGCTGTCAGAAGATCTGCAGAAATGCCACAGAGAATTGCCCCCCAACACTCTGTAATTAAAAACTAACCAACAAAGGAAATTCCATGCCCAGTTAGAATAACCAGTGAATTCTGCTAAGCATTTAAAGAAGAAATAAAGCCAGTCTTACACAAATTCTTCTGGATGATAGAAAAAGGGAGCATTTCCCCCAGTCATTTTATGAGGCCAGTACAGCAGCCCCCCTTATCTGTGGGGGATATACATTCCAAGACTCCCAGTAGATGCCTGAAACCATGGAGAGTGCCAAATACAGTTGCTGTCAGTCTGAACACGTTTTCTGTTCAGTCTTCTACCCATAAATTTCATGCCTTTTCCATTTTAACTAAGCACTTATAACACACTGGAGCTATAACTATTACAGTTTGAGATGCAACAGGAAAACTAGCACAAATTTCTTTTTCCTTCTTTACAATTTCACAATTATTAACAGAAGATCTGTTCTTACCATAAATCTTAGCAACCTCAGCATATGATTTTTTTTTTTATTAAGTTGAGAACTTTCACCTTTTCACTTACAGGAAACACTTTGTGGCCTCCCTTCGGCATATCCGAGTTGCCAGTATCACAACTCTTGCACTTTGGGACCACTATTAAGTCAAACAAGGGTTACCTGAACACAAGCACTGCCATACCATGACAGAGGACAGCTACCAAGTGACTCACCGGCAGGCAGCATACACATACAGCACGAATATGCTGGACAGAGGGAGGATTCACATTCCAGGCAGGACGGCACAAGATTTCATCACACTACCCAGTTGTTTAAATTGTTTATTTCTGGAATTCTCCATTTAATATTTTTCAGACCTCAGTGAACCACAGGTAGCCGAAGCCTCAAAAAGGGAAAGCATGGATGGGGGATGGGAAGGACAAGTACATAACCTTTACATGAAAACAAGGTTAGATGTAGCAACCACTAGAACAGAGTGAGCCTAAAAACAGATCTGTCTTTCAGTAGATACTTGATTTATGGCAAAGCTGGCACTTTAGAGTAGTGAGAAAAAGATGATCTTTATAAAAAATACACCATACTCATCTGTATGGAAGAAAAATAAAATTTGACCCCTATCTCACATCCTACAGAAAAAGCAATTCCAGGTAAGTTGTAGATCTAAATGTGAAAGACAACACAAAGAGGCTTCTGGAAGTTGACAAAGGAAAATGTTTTTATTTATGATCTTGGAGGCTGGAAGATTTCTTAAATGAGACACAAAAAGCATGAGCCACAAAAGACTAACAAACTGGACTATATTAAAGATAAATTCTGCTCATCAAAAAATACCTTTAAGTGTTACAGCTTTTAAAATTTGCCTAGCAGGTTTTCCAGTTTTCACCAGAAAACTCTTAAAGAAAAAAAAAAGAAGAAGAAGGCTGGGCACGGTGGCTCATGCCTGTAATCCTAGCACTCTGGGAGGCCGAGGCAGGATCGCTTGAGGTCAGGAGTTCGAAACCAGCCTGAGCAAGAGTGAGATCCCGTCTCTACTAAAAATAATGTCTACTAAAAATGGAAAAAAATGGCTGGACGTGGTGGTGTGTGCCTCCTCGGGAGACTGAGGCAGGAGAATGGCTTGAGCCCAGGAGTTTGAGGTTGCTGTGAGCTAGACTGACGCCACGGCACTCTAGCCTGGGCAACAGAGTGAGACTCTATCTCAAGAAGAAAAAAATCCTTTAAGAGAGTGAAAAGGTAAGCCACAGAATAAAAGATATTTTCAACCCATGTAACTAAAGGTCTATCCACAGAATATATAAAGAACTACAACTTGAAAAGAAAAAGACAACCCAATAAAAAATGGACAAAGAAAGCAACTAAGAAAGCATTTCACATAATACAAAATCCCAATGTATATAACAAACACATGAAAGGGGTTCAATTTCATTAAAAATCAGGGAAATGTGAAATCAAACCCTAATAAGAAATTACTACACATTCACTATACCAGTTAACATTTTTTAAAAATATGACAATATCATTGGAGAAGGGTTAAAACAAAAATGTACATACACTGCTGATAGGAGGATAAATTGATATGACTCTTGGAAAATAGTTTGGCATTATCATGTAGAACTGAAGACATATATATTCTGTGACCAAAGTCGATACTTGGGAATATACTTCAAAAATTTATGTGTCAGGATACAGGTACACAAATGTGATAACAACATTGTTAACAAGCCAAAATTGTAAACAACATAAATATCCACTAACAGTAAAAGTGAATAAAGTACGTTAAGTACATACTTTGGAATATAGCAAAGAAAATGAATAAACTACTGCTATATACAACATGGATCAGTCTTTGAAAACAATGCTCCATGGAAAACCCATACCAAAAAATGGTTCCATTTATGGAATGATTTCATTTCATGATTCCATTTATATAACATTCAAAAACAGGCGAAGTAAAATATAATGCAGAGGAATAATGGCTTAAATGCTAAAATTATGGAAGAAAAATAAAGTAATCATCATAAATGTCAATGATAATGGTTATCTCCCTGAAGGAAGGAGTGAGTTGTGATCGAGGAGTGATATTCAGCAGCTTCTAAGGGGCTGAAATGTTCTATTTCAGCTTTTTATGTTAATGTATCTTTTCTGTATGTGGTAGTCATCACATTTTCAAATGTTTTTTAAATTATCTATACTTTCGCTTTTAAAAATAGCCACGCTCTGAAGCCACAGTCATACAGACCTTAAGTCAAACGCTGGCTTGATATAAGAAAATAATAGTGAGTTCCAATATAAGTAATACAGCAGTGTTATAAAAAGCTCAGAATCTATCTTGAAGATAGATTCTTGATAGATTTTGTCTGGGTTCAAATCTTGCCTTTATCACTTAGTAGTTGCATGAGTTAGAATATGTCACTTAACATTTCTATGCCTCACTTTCTTCATTTTTAAAGTGGGGATATACTTACACCTACACTTCATAATGTAAATTCATGTATGTGCATTGCTGAGTGTATATCCAGCACACAGTTAACAACATATATTAGCTGTGGTTGTCACTATTATTGTCACACTTCTTGTAGTAATTCATGTATAAATTAAGCTAAAATATGCTCACGTTTAATAAACTCTTAAAAATTTAGAATCATTCAAAATCTAATTACAAAAAAAAATAAAAAAATAGCCACCTTGGGAAACAGTTTGGCAGTTACTTATAAAACTTAACTGGCAATTACTATACGACCTAACAAATGCACTCTTGGGCAGTAACCCCAGAGAAATGAAAATTTATGTTCACACAAAAATCTATATATGTGTTCATAGTGGTTTTATTTGTAACAGCCAAAAACTCGGAACAACTCAGATGTCTTTCAATAAGTGACCAGTTAGATAAAACTATATTTCATAGTATTTCATCCATACTATGAAATACTCAGCAGTAGAAAGGAATGAACTGTTGGTTCACACAAAATCTTGGATGAAATCTCCAGGGAATTTATGACAAGTGAAAAAGCATTTATATATTTATTTACATAACATTTATGTGGCACTTTTTAAATGACAAAAGTTATAGAAATGGAGAGCAGATCAGTGAGTTTCCAGGAGTTAAAGACAGGGTTGGGGAAAGTGGGAGGGGGGAGGGAGATGGGAAGGTAGGAGGAAGGTAGCATGGTTACCAAGGGTAACACAAGGGATCTGTGAGATGATGGAACTGTTCTGTATCTTGAATGTGGTGGTGGATACAAGAAACCACACATGATAAAACTGCATCGAACTAAAAACACACACACAAATAAGTACAAGTAAAACTGGGGGAATCTAAATAAGATCAGTGGACTGTATTGATGTCCATATCAATGTCAGTGGTTTATACAGTACATGAATTATACTATAGCTCTGCAATATGATACCATTGGGGAAAACTGGGTAAAGGGAACTCTCTGTATTATTTTTTACAACTGCATGTGAATCTATAATTACCTCAAAATAAAAAGAACACAATTTTTTTCTCTCTGTACATCTTTCTCTCTGTATCTATGCATCTCTATGATACATAGTTTGGAATGATGTTCACAAATGATAATTGCTTATTTCTTGACAATGGAACTCTGGGTGATTTGCATACTCCCACACTGTTATATTCTTTTATAATGAGTATATCTCTTTTTATAAAAATAACAAGTCATTACTTATTTAAAAAGGCAATATAGCACAAAACTTATATTCTCAAAATAAAACGCTGTTGAAAAAATTACAGACCTAAATAAGTAAAAGGACATGCATGTTCACAGATTGGAAGACTTAATATTGTTAAGATGGCAATACTCTCCAAATTGATTTTTAGATTCAAAACAATCCCTATCAAAATCCCAGTTGGCCTTTTTGCAGAAATTAACAAACTGATCCTAAAATTCACATAGAAATTTGAGGGACCCAGAATAGCCAAACAATCATGAAAAAGAAAAAGAGGTGGAGGGCTCACATTTAATTTCAAAACTTACTACAAAGTTACACTCACCAAGACTGTGTGGTATTGGCATAAAGATAGATACATAGAGTGATGAAATAGAACTGAGAGCCCATAAATAACTTCCGATCAACTAATTTTCAACAAAGGTACCCAGACAATTCAATGGGGAAAGAATTTTTTTCAACAAATAGTGCCGGGACAACCAGATAGCCACATGGAAAAGAATGAAATTGAACTCCTACTTCACACCATATACAAAATTAACTCAAAATGGGTCATAACTTAAATATAAAAGCCAAGGCTATTAAAAAATTCTTAGGAGAAAACACAGGAGTAAATCTATATGATCTTGAGTTAGGCAAAGTCTTCTTAAATATGACACCTAAAGCACAAGCAACAAACGAACAAATAGATACCTTGTATTTCATCAAAATTAAAAGTCTTGTGCTTCAAAAAATACCGTCCAAAAAGTGCAAAGGCAACTTATAAAATGGGAGAAAATATTTGCAAATCATACATCTGATAAGGTATTTGCATATATATCAAACTCTTACAACTCAATAATAAAGACAAACCCAGTTTAACAATGGGCAAAGGATCTGAAATAGACTTTTGTCCAAAGAAAATACAGAAATGACCAAGCACAAGAAAAGATGCTCCCCATCAGTAGCTATGAGGGAAATGCAAGTCAAAACCACAATGAGATACCAGTTCATACCCACTAGGTTGACTATAACCAAAAAGACAGACAGTAACAAGCGTTGGTGAGGATGGAAGAAACTGGAACCCTCATACACTGTTCCTAGGAATGAAAAATGATGGTGTTGCTACGGAGAACAGTTTGGCAATTCCTCACAAGGTTTAACATAGAGTTACCATGTGATCAAGCATTCCTCCCCTAGTTATATACCCAAGAGAAATAAAAACGTAAGTTCACACAAAAACTTGTACACAAATTATTCATAGCAGCATTATTCATAATAGCTCCCACATGGAAACCATCCAAATATTCACCAACCAATGGACAGATAAGCAAACCATGGTATATCCATATAATAGAATATTATTTAGCAACAAAAAGGAATGAAGTACTGATGTATGCTACAACACGAACGAATCCTGGAAACATTATGCTAAGTAAAAAAATGTTAGTCACAAAAGACTAAATATTGAATGATTCTATTTTTTATATGAACTATCCAGAATAGATAAATCTACAGAACCAGAAAGTTGATTAGTGGTTGCTTATACCTTGGGAGGCTAAGGTGAGAATAACATGTGACTGCTAGTACATATGGGTTCCTTCGTGAGGTGATAAAAATGTTCTAAAACAATTGTGGTGATGGGTGTACATCACTGTAAATATACTAAAACCACTGTACACTTTAAATTGGTGAATTATATGGCATGTGAATTACATCTCAATGAAGCTGTAATATTTTAAAAAGCAATATAATGTAAATACTGCTTTTCATTTATGAAACTGCTAAATAATATCAGGCTTACTGAGAGATGAAACAGTGAATTATAAGAAATTCAGAAATATAATATCATAGCTAAGCAAATAATAGGCAGTTTTCATTCTGGAGCTAATTATTGTTTTATAATACTATTTTTTTAGATGTGGGGAAAGGTTGGGTGCGGAGGCTCATACTTGCAATCCCAGTGCTTTGGGAGGTGTAGGCAAGAGGATTGCTTGAGGCCAGGAGCTGAAGACCAGCCTAGGCAACATAGCCACATCCCATCTCTACAAAAAAAAATTGTTTTAAATTAGCCAGGCATGGCACATGCCTGTACTCCCAACTACTTGGGAGGCTGAGACAGGAGGATCACTTCAGCCTGGGAGTTTGAGGCAGCAGTGAGTTATGATCAGGCCACTGCATTACAGCCTGGTCAACAGAGTGAGATTCTACCTCTAAAATAAAATAAATAAATAATAAATAAAATTAAAATTAAAATGGGAGGGAAAAGTGGAATTCCCTAAGGAGAGAAAAGATCTGAGAATCATCCTAAAGTATATACGGATGAAGTGATATACCGCAGATTTGCTTTAAAATAATCCAGCAGTGGATAAAGCAGGTGGGAAAGGAAGGTACCAATGTAACACAATTGGCCATTTGTTGTTAATTTTTGAGGCTGAGTAATAGGAATATGAAAGGTTCATATGTTATTGTCTCTACTATATGTGAAATTTTCCATTAACAAAAGAAAAAGTACTCTGTCCAAAGAGGTGTAATTTGGCTTTACTCATCTCTTCACTTCTTTCCTATTTTCTTTCTAAGGCAGAAAGCATATAGACACACAGTAAGGAAATTAGTGTTTTTTTTCCAAATCATTCAAAATTATTCTGCTAGCTCAAAAAAGGAAACTGGACTAAAATCAGGGGGTCTGAAACTCAAATGTTTTCTAGGACAGAGCAGGTAAATAAGTTAGTGAAGCAACTGAGTGGGAAATAAGGAATAATGGTTACTACTTTGGCCTCTGGAGAATGAATGAATGCCCTGCCTAGAAGCATCAATATTCATTAAAAACAAATCAAATGCAAGCCAAATAAAATAGACCTGCAGAATGGATTCAGTTTCCCACCCCTGAACTTGATAATCTTTAAGTACTTTCTCTTATTTTCTCCGTATGTTCCCCTTTTATCTGTGAAGCGAAGCCACTTTAACGTCAGAATTACCTTTATTAGTAAAATGAGTTTTCTTCCAACCAATATCCTACAATCAACACACGCATACATACCCTGACTCCTCCTAGTCCATAAAGCAAGTCTCCTCTAATACTATAAGAAAATTACTAAAGAGCACCTCTCCTAATTGTGTAAATTTAGCCAATATGATCCTTATTGGCTGAAGTAGCCACCTATGTACTATATCCTACAATGACGTATAAAACATAGGACAGATATAAATCTTGTTCTGCAAAGTCATTCTCAGGTTCCCAATCAAATGTCATAATATCATAACTTGCAGGGTTGGCTTCTGGAGAAATCCAATCCAAGACAGAAATAGTGAACTATAACTCTACCTTTCTCTCCTGTACTCAGAAATGTGAAAATGATGTCTTACAGGAATAACCTAACATACATCCCCACCATTCTAAAAAATCATGGACCGGCCAGGCACAGTGGCTCATGCCTTTAATCCTAGCACTTTGGAGGCCAAGGCGGGAAGATTGCTTGAGGCCAGGAGTTCAAGATCAGCATGAGCAACAGCAAGAGCCCATCTCTACATCAAATAGAAAACTTAGCCAGGAGTGGTGGTACACACCTGTAGTCCTAGCTACCCAGGAGGCTGAGGCAGGAGGATCACTTGTGCTCAGGAGTTTGAGGTTGCAGTGAGCTATGATGATGCTACTGAACTCTAGCCCAGGTGACAGACAGAGAACCTGTTTAAAAAAAAAAAACCCAAAAATATAAAATAAAAAATCAGGGACCAAATTTGGTGTTACAATCCTTATCAAATTACTTGATGCCACACTTCACAACTGTCTATACATACTCACACTAGTATTTTTGTGAAAGCACACATGTTCTTTGATCCTAGCTTTCTCTCTTAAGGTATTGTGTAGCCAAATGACTGTGGTTCCCAAGGACACCTGCACATAAAGCATACTTTAATAGACCCAAATATCCTAAAGACTGAGATTCAGAAGAACTATGAAGATGTAGTTTTAGACACCAACTTTTTCATAGCTATGTTACTACAAACAACACTGCTTTCTTTCTCTCCTTTAAATTGCTGCTTATTTCTGTGGCTGTCCCAATCAACTGCCTGTTACCATTCTGACTGACCACCATGACTTTCCTCTACTCTCTGCTACCCACCCAGTATGACTCACCACACTGCTACTGCCTTCACTGGGCTTTTATTACAATCTCCCCTACGTCTACTGGGCTAATCACATCTGTTCATCCCTGCCCTTCTCTTCATCTGGACTTCCCCAATTTCTCCATGAACTGATCTCACGGTTCTCTCAGATAACACCACTGGTCCCTTTCTTTGACTTCAGCCCCGAGTCTTTCTTGCATGCAGATTCTCTATATTCTCCAGCTTTCAGAACTAACTACTTCAAAGCCACAGAACCTTTCCATTAGAATATAATTCACTCAGACAGTTACAAGGGGAAAATATTCTATGTACAGAGTACCTCACTGTCTGAAAAAAAAAATGCCATTTGTTGGAAACAATTTCAAGACTATAAAACTCATGGAAAGTAATTCAAATAAATTACTTGCATCACTGATTCAACTGACATTCACTTTCCACAAAAGCTTTTATTTGCTTCTAAGTCTTGTCAGAAAAAAATATTAAAAGATTTAAGTGGGAGAAAGAAAAATTAATTGGGGCCTATGTAATGATAAGCTTACCAGACTATGTGTCTTACAAAGATAACTCCAGTCTCTTCTTTTAAAAAGAAAAATAAATAAATGTTGGAAGTATAACTCTCTGGTGTTGGTTTTAACAATCTGATTCTTAAGAAGTTTAATATTTCTAAAATGGCAACATTTCTAAACAATACTGGTTGTGTCCTTGTAAAACTTATTCTTAAAAGCTGAAAAGCAAACAATAATCTACAATAGGGAGGAAACAAGTTACTGAGGGTAAGAGATTAGTCCAGAAAATTCAATACTGGATCCATAAATGCTAAAATCAAAGCCCAGCTGACAATGCTCTTTTATTACCTAAGTGGTAGTTATATGGATGTGTTCCCTTTGTGAAAATTCATTAACACTGTAAACTTATGATTTGTGTACTTTTCCTAAATGTAGGCTATGTTTCAATTAAAATTTTAATACTAAAAAAGCAAAGCACAAGAAGAAAACATATTTTTATAAAAATCCATTAACTAGAACTCTTAGTTGTTTCAAAAAAATTAAATCACCAGTATTAAATTACATTGCATTAGTTTGCTAGGGCTGCCAGAACAAAATTCCGCAGACTGGATGGCTTAAACAACAGAAATGTTATGTTTTCATAGTTCTGGAGCCTAGAAGGCCAAGATCAAGGCACTGGCAGGTTTGGTTTCTTCTGAGGTCTCTCTCCTTTGTTTGCAGATGGCTGCCCTCTTGCTGCCTCTTCTCATGGTCATATTTCTATGCGTGTGCATCCCTGGTCTCTCCCTAAGTTTCCAAATGTCCTCTTCTTGTAAAGACACCAGAAAAACTGGATTAGGGCCCACCCTAAAAGCCTCATTTTAACTCAATCACCTCTTTAAAGGTCCTATCTCCAAATACAGACACATTTTGAGGTATTTGGGGTTAGGGCTTCAACATATAAATTTGGGGAGACACAATTCAGCACATAATACACACCAATTCATGAGTTATTAATGAATTCAATATTTGGGTCTATTAAAGCATGTTTTCCTCACAGTATCCCTAGGAATTACACTAGGGTTTAAAATCAATTGGATGTACAGACACCCAAAGAGAGAAGGTTGAGGATCAGAGAACATATGTGGGCTCTCACAAAAATACTAGTACAAGTATGTATGATCAGTTGTGAAGTGTGGCATTAAGGAATTTGATAAGCATTTTAATAAAATTTGGTCCATGATCTTGAAAAGAGGTTGGGAGTGGGAGGTGTCAAGGTTATTTCTATAAAGACATCTTCACTTTTCTGTGTAAAGGAAAGAGAGACAGAGTTACAATTTACTATCTCTGTCTTGGTTTAGGTTACTCCAGAAGGCAACTCTGAGACAAGACTTCTTAAAGTTCAGGTAGTCTATTTGTGAGATGACTCTCAGGAAACAAAGGGCAGAGGACTGGGAAAGAGAGAGAGGAAGAAGTAAAAGAAGCTAATAAAAGTGATTATCGTAGAAAACCGGTACCAGCCAGGTACCACTGTAGAAACCTGTTGCTTAATTCTGCTGCAGAACCCTGGAAGACAGTGTAGGACATGAGCCTCAGAGTTACCCACCTGAGGATTAAGGGAGTTTGCCCACCAACTCCCGGCAGATACTGGTTGAAGGCCACTCCCAGAACGTGTTAGTATCCTGGCATTTCTAGCCTGCTCTCCAGGCAGGCGGAGTAGCTGGCAGCAGAAAAAGTTCTCAGGCAGAGACAGAAGTGTTGAGATTTAGAAGCTAGCCAGCGTGCACGGAAATGGCAAAGGCTGAGTGACTGCAGGCAGGTACTGACAGCAACTGGGGCATCTATGCCAAGCCCCCTAAACCATGGAAGTCTGTGCCTAACTTGTGAATATAAGAAAGCTTTCATCTAGAAGCAGCAGAAAAAGGGTTAAGAACTGCTCTAAACCAGACATTTTCCTTTGCTCAAAAGCATAGGTGTTCCTCTCAAGAAATGATCTAATTACGGTACATAACAAGTTACACAGTAAGGAAAAAATGTGCCAAGTCATTAAGTTCTACAGAGTTATATAAAAGAAACAAAAGCTGTAAACAACCCTGGGTGGTATACTTTTTTTCCTCTTCGAGCAGAAAATGTCACAACTTCCAACCATAAAATATTCTCGAGAAAGCCTCTTTTAGAGAGAAGGAAAAAAAGTGAAAACAGTATGTGTCCGTAGGGCTTTTTTCCCCCTTCTTCTTCTGAAATAGCTAATGACACAGTCTGCGTAAGCAAGAATCTGCAGACTGACACATATACATAGAGTTCTTAAAAAAAAATAAATAACAGACTTCAGGAGAATTTCTTTTCAAACACAGCAGTCTTTTAGAGCACACAGGCTTCTACCAGTGTTTCGACTCTAATCAGGCCACAGCTGAGTATTTCTAATAGCTGGTAGAAACACATACGAATGAGGTTTTATTTTAAAATTTAAAAATGTGTAGCTAGTCATTCTGCTTTAAAGATATATAAATTAACCTAATTTTTAAGAGATTTACTTTATATTTAAACTTAACTTAGATGAAATTAGTTTCTCTATTCTTGATCAATGTCTTTAATTTTCCATGTAAGAAATTCATATTTTAATTTGGGGCTTGCATGTAAGTTGTTATACTGAGTTATATCAATACAGTCCCTATCCATGTTTACTCTATTAAACATTTGTTCTGTTCAGCATATAAATTCTCATACCACCTGTGTCTATTTTACTGTTAACTTTTATTTCAAAAGCCCTCTCTATTCCTTAGAGTTTGGTCATATTGGATTGACAAGATTTTCTTTTTCTTTCTATAACTTACCTGCCCATTAACTTTAACTTGATGCAATCTGAAAATAATCGATCTGACAATCAGTGGACACAGCTTCAGCACTTTCCCCTCAACACTGCCTCAAGTCTGATATCAGTGCCTCAGTGCTGCTCTAGAAATGATTTTCTGTCATTTCTTTACCAGTCAAATTCCTCAAACAGTTCCACTAAGAGATTGCTTCATGTCTTCACAGTAATACAAAAGACTTAATGATCTGTATCTTCTCCAGTGGACATTGTAAGCTGTACAACTGCAAACCACAATGACTCCTGGTAAGATCTCGACCATACACCAGAAAACAGAATGTATTTAAAGGGGAAAAAAATCAGAAAGCACTGAATTTTAGTATTAAATAATTCCCAGTGACTACATCTACCATGACATTTTGGAATTAACTTTTCTAGGTATCATAATGGTCTTGTGCTTATATATATATTTTTTTTTTTAAAAAAAGAATCTGTATGGAAAATGTACCAAAGAATTTAAGGATGATGGAATGGTATGCTGTCTGGCATTTTTTAAAAAATAATCCTGTGAGGTACACAAAGGGCAGTGGCTGGGCATAGTTGCAAAAAGACTGGGGCATAGTTGCAAAAATGATATGTTTATCATTTCATGTTGGATGACAGGGATATGGGATTTCACTATACTATTTCACTGCTTTTTTATATGCTTTTAAAATTTCCACAATGTAAAGTTAAAAAGCTGGGGTGGGCTGGTGGAGTTAAAGTTTATTTTCTTTCCTGGGAAGCTTTTATTTATCATGAAAAATCCTGTAAATAATTCTTCCCTATTAATATATGTGAGAAATCAGCCATATTTTAATTTTCTGTTGCATATTTCTCTTCACTATATATGACTTTTAAGCTTGAAATCAAATAATTAACCTTGAATTAAAGTGGGTCGGTAAGGCAAGAGGCAGAAGAAGACATGTCTTTCCAAATGTAAAAATTTTTAAAGAGCAATAAAAAGTCATTTTTAAAACACCATATGTATTGCTGTAAGAATTTTCTTCAGTCAGGCTGCTACAGAATCAGAAAATTTTGCTTCTGTGGTCATGGTAAACATCCCAAATTGTTTTAAAGAAGTAATCTGACAAAAAATGGCTAGTGAAGAAATAGTGTTTATGAGATTTTTAAAAAACCAGTATAAAGATAAAACCTCAAGAGTAATCTCTGAAAAGCACACAAATTTCCTCTAAAAAAAGAGAGGAAAAAAGGAAGAAGGAAGGTGTGGGGAGGAGAAGACGACCAACAAAAACAACTGCTGGGAAGGTGAACAGGTTCTGGTCCCTCCTGTTGGCACCTTCAAAAAACCATCCATTTTATAACTTCAGTATCATCAGTAGTTACACCAAATAGCCTGTTCAATAAAAATAACAGCTTCACTTACACTAGACCAGGGTTTCTCTACCTGACACTATGCGCTGGATGATTCCTTGTTGTGGGGCCACACTGTGCATGGCAGGACGTTTAGCAGCATATCTGATCACTGGATGCCAGAGTATGCACCCAGTTGTCACAAAGATGTATCCAGATGTTTCCAGAAGATGCCCACTGCACCAGATAATATATACATACCCATCTAGAAAGTGGCAGGTTGAAAATACTGCTCATGATTTGCAGATAATGAGGGGACAGATCATATTTTTGTTACTGCAGGGCAAACCAAACAGGGAATTCATGAAGGAACAGAGGTTTATAGTAAGCGAAGAAAACTGTATATCATTCTGATATATTTTGTCTTTATCTAAGTGGATATACAGCCTCATAGAACCTTAGGAGATAAATCTTACCAGGACAATGATGGGGGAGAATGTAAATATATATAAGATTACCTATTTTTACAAAAATAATTTGCTCTTTATCACTGAGAGCACATTTAAAAACCTACCATAAACTCCTAAAGCTGGGTGAGGGTACACAGTGTCTGTTACATTATTCTACTTCAGTGCATGTTTGAAGTGTTCCAAAATAAAAAGTTAAATATACTCCACTCTATTTCTTTTTTTAATGTTACCTAGTACCCCAAAATTGATTTTGTACCCACACTCTGTGTAAGTGCTCACCACAGCAAACAAAATAAGTGCCCAAGAGGTTACCTATTTCTGTGCGCTTGATAATAAAACTATAGCTTAATCATAAAAAACACCATTGCTTAATAAGGATGTAAATGTCACTTATATGTCTTAATAAAAAAATTCCCTCAATTCTTCTAAACCAAATAATTAAGAAAATATAAAATAGTACAAGGTATTGTGTATCACAGCCAATGTAATCAAGAATATAAAGCGTAGGCTGCAAATTCATTTTGGTAACCGCTCCTATTCTGTTGTGAGGCAACCTTTTGTAGCATAACCTTTTCACCAGCACTGGATACCAGCGGGGCTGTGGGAGAAAGGGCTGCTACTCTTTACTTCAAAGCCATCCGTACTCTATGCATTTTTTTTTTTTAATAAAAAGTATGTATTGCTTTTTAAAGTAAAGTAATAAACCAATTTTAAAGTCTTATATTCTTTTTTCCCAAGGGAATTACTACACTAGTGCTATCACTATCAACAAACTATACTTCTAAGTGGCAAAAATACAAAGGCAACCAAATAACCTGTCTTCTGTTTCTGTAACATAAGGCGATGTTGCAGAGAAAGAAAAATCAGCTACATGGCATATTTCCCATTTTAAATTTTATATAAAAGTACAATTACGCTCAAAAAACTAGAGAAGTGACCATGCCTGTGTGCAACAAAAACCTTGAATGAGGTTTAAAAAGAATAACAGCAATAATGTTAATTGAAAGAGCCACAGAAAATAAGATTTAAAAAAGTATTTTTTTTTCTGCCTACCATATCTGTGGCTTTAAAAAAAAATAATATATATATTTTCAATGAGACAGGGTCTCTGTCACAGACTGGACTACAGTGGTATCATTATATATAGCTCACTGCAGCTTTGAATTCCTGGGCTAAAGGGATCCTCCTATCTCAGCCTCCCAAGTAGCTGGGACTACAGGTGCACACCATTGTACCCAGTGTGTTTTTTTTTTTTTTTTTTAAGAGACAGGGTCTTGCTATATTGCTTAGGCTATTCTTGACCTCCTGGCCTCAAGCAATCCTCCCACCTCAGCCTCCCAAATAGCTGGAATTATAGGCATGAGCCACCACCTCCAGCAAAAAACTAAAATATTTTTAACTTAAAATGGTTTCAATGACTTAGTTAATACCTCTACTAAGTAATATACATTTTTAAATTGATTTTACTATGCTGGGTTTGGTTTGCAAAGAAACCAAGTTCTTCCTAAGATCTTTGGTATACTTGAATCAAAACAAAGAACCAACTTTATGAACTGGAAGCTACAGAAAATCAAAAGGGAAAAAGAGAAACATGTTTGTACAGCATTCCCTCCAGCCACAAAATAAACTTCCTAAGTTCTTCCCTACTGTTTTACCAAACAGAAAATAGACAAGTATGATCACAGTTGAGCATCACTAAACTTTAGGAACAGGCAAATACAACACACAATAAAAGAAAAAATCTGATGATGCTTTCTGACATTTTCCATAAAAATCCTAAGAAGAATATATAGAAAACAGAGGTCCAAAATAAAGTCATATATTTAATAGAAATCACAACCCAAACTTAAATTTGTTTTAGGCCATAAAATTTAAGTGGAATTCATGAGGACTAGAACTAAAAGTTTAGATGACATTAATAAATTTATAGCAATGACTAAAACTGAGGGAAAAACAAATGAGTCAATATTCCTTGCATAAATTATAGATCAATCTTCTGAGGAAGAATACTCTAAATACTATATAATTCACATTCAAAACATTGTCAGTGTGATTGTTGTAATACAGATGAAGCAGCAGAGACCACATTACCAAAACAGAAAAATACATGGGTGGCAAGGCTAAAACAGAATTTATACATCTTCTTTCATCCTTATACTCTACTGATATTTCACTAGAAACCATGGGGCTGAATTTTTAAGTTTCTCATTAATAATTACTTTTGATCACCTAAAGGCACTTTTTAAAAATCCATGTACTAAAAGAGACACAAGAAACAAAAGGCTTGTGAATATACAGTTTACAATGAAATATCTCTACTCAATCTAAACACTGAACTTCCATAATTGCTAGAAATCTGGAACACATTGCCTAACACATCTCTAAATAACGCTGGTTTTCTCCAGTTAAACCATACAGATTTTGTTGTAGCCAACTGCAGACTAGTCATAATGAATCACAACAATACATGCCAACTCCAGGACAACAGTTACCTCTGAAAATGTCAACCATATCTTAAATGTTTTACAGCTTTAAAAAAAAAAAGGCAAATGTCAACATCTACGAAATATAACTGCTGCACACAGGTTATACTATTCTCTACACTTTTCTCTAGGCTTGAAATATTTCATTATAAAAAAATTGAAGAGTTAAGCATAAGTTTTAATGAATTTGTGATTCCAAACCTTAATATTATCCTGCACTGCAATTTTTTTCATTTAATCTTCCTCACCCTTCTGCTCAGATTATTAAAGCTAACACATATTTATGCATGCATACTTGAATATGAAGAGTACATTCTTTTTACTCTCTTTCCAGCCATTGAATAAAGGAACACTTCTGCTAACAGGTTTAATTTTCAGAGAGTTGACATGGCTCTGGCAGTTGGCAGTAAAATGCAAAACTGAACCTCTGCAGTCAGCCACAAACCTTGGTGGCAGTTCAGAAAACATATAAAACACTAAAGTCACACATTTTTATTTCCATTTGTTCTTCCTCACAAGTATAAGACTGTCAGAAACTAGTATGTGTTTGCTTAATGATAAAGCTATTGCTTAGTAATAAAGAAAATCATTGTTTAATAAAGATAAATAAAAAAATAAAGATATAAACATATATTTACATGCCTTAATAAAAAATTCTGTCATTGTTCAGTGGCAAGGTTGTCACTCTAAGGAATAAGCAAAAAGCAGAACTTCCTTACTCCTACAGGGCCTTTGCACTTAATTCACCAAGACACTGAGAAAGCCAAGTGGAGTTCCTAAGGTGGGTGGGACTTGGAGATGGCTGCCCTGTGCAGTGCATTGTGGCAACAGACAACTTGGAGTCACCAGAGGTGGTAAGCAGGCATCTACCCACGCAGACCTAGCAGCATTTCTGTCACCAACTTAAAAAGAGAATGTTTTAACAACATATTTCTAAATATGAGGAAACAGAGAGGAGCTAGTCCCATAATCTCTTAGAGCTTTTGTTCTCTCATCAGCAAAATAGAGATGTTCAAAGTCCCTCCCTCATGGAGTTATGGGGAGAATTAGATAAAGTAGTATTCACCAAGGCAGGTTACACACAAACAGAAGTGTAATAAATACATATTTAAAGGAAACAGCTTAACAGTAGTTCAAATCCAGATTTAAAATATGTACTGTATTCTTAATACCAACAGCAAACACTGAAAAAGGCTATGAATGATGCTCCCTTAAGAAGCACCGGAGGGATAAAGTCTCTGTCTCTATTAGGCCACACCAACGAAAAGGGTTCAACATACAACTAGGTTATCTTAAAACAGAACTTGCAATCTTTTCTCATTACAACACGCTAAATCAGCATTCCTCAGAGCATGGACTATCAATCCCTGGGGGCTCCACAATGTTCATTAAAATATTTAACTGCCTTTTTCACAGTGTTGATATTTGCTGATGGAGCAAAAGCAATGGTGGATGCAACTGCTGATACCACCACAAATGAAGGCGGTGGTAGTAAACTGTACCACTGGATTCTTCTCCACCTCACACTTGCAATAAAAAAAAAAAAAAGACTGTTTTATTTTAGAATGTCCTTGATAAACAGTACAAATTGTTTTATTAAATTTCAACCCTGTGGCCAGGCACAGTGGCTCACACCTGTAATCTCAGGACTTTGGGAGGCCATGGTGAGAGGACCACTTGAATCCAGGAGTTCAAGACCAGCCTGGGCAATATAGCAAGACCTCACCTCTACAAAAAATTAAAAGAAATTAGCTGGGAGTTGTGGCATGTGCCTACAGTCCTAGCTACTTGGGAGGCTGAGGCAGGAGGATCGGTTGAGCCCATAAGTTCAAGGATATGATGAGCTATGATTGTGCTACTGCACTCCACCCTGGTTGACAGAGCAAGACCCCACCTCTTAAAAAAAAAAAAATTCAACCCTTGACTACTCATCCTTTAACACTGTGTAACACCAAATGGGAATACACATAAAGTGCTTCTGCTGGATACCAACATAAGATGACTAACTCTTTAAAAAAAACACTTTGAATTGAGAGCTGAACTAGATACTTTTTTCATGGAAGATCACTGTTACTGAAAGAACACAAACTATGGCTACTCAGACTCAGGTACCTGACAGAGATTTCTCTCAAAAATGAATGAAAAAATCCATCTTTTCAAAGAAAACAACTAATAGTATTTGTTGCCAATAGTAAAATTCAACTTTTCAAATGAAAATTTAAAGTTTGAAAACCTTGTACCCACCACAAGCTTGAGAGCTCCCTAATATTTAAGACTTTTCTGAGAAAATCAATGGTGATACCAATGCATGAAATTTTTGATACTATATAATGAAATGTGTCAATATTTGAAAGAACTGCATAACTCAGTGAACCAATAGTCTTTAGATGATGGATGTATGTTGTTACAAAATCATGCATGGGTAAAAGATTCACTCCAAGTACAAGACAGACCAGTAAATGTTAATAATGCAAGAGCATAAACAGTTTGCTGATAGAGCTTCAGATTCCATATTGCAAATGATCTTTAAGAAATTACCACTTACAGAGTTTTGGTGTAGTAGTAGCAAAAAAAGAATATCTATAATTATCTGAAAATGCTGATAATTACTCTTCCCCTTTCCAAGTATGTATTTTAAGAGGTAGATTTTCTTCATATCAACCAAAACAACATACTGTTATAGACTGAATACAGAAGTGGAGATGAAAATCCAGTTTGTCTTTTAAGCCAGACATTAATGAGATTTGCAAAATGCTACTCTTCCCACTTTTTTTAGAAAATAGATTATTGATAAAAATATATTATATTAACATGTAATGTATAAAGGGGCCCTGAGACCAAAAAGTTTGAGAAATACTACATTAAAGTGATGCAAAATAATTACAATTAATGATAGATAAGGTATATAAAATCTCAGAGTCCCACTGCATAACCATTAGTCATATGCATCTGGTAATAATTTGGGAAACAGTGTAATTCATGTTTAAAACCAGTAATAAGAAAAAATTTAATGAAGCAGCTATACCTTCAATGCTAACAAGCACATGTACATACAGAAGGTTTAATTCAAAGCTCTCAAAATCATACACATGATATGCCATTCCAGACAAATAAGGGAAATGCACCAAATTAATGTTTCCCATAAGCACCCAAAAATTCAACTTAAAAATGAAAATACTGCCCGGTGCAGTGGCTCATGCCTATAATTCCAGTAACTCAAAAGACTGAGATAGGAGGATCACGTGAAGCCAGGAGTTTGAGACCAGCCTAGGCTACATAGTGAGACCTGCCCCCATCTCTTAAAAAAAAAAAAAATTAGCTGAGTGCATTGACTAGTCACACCTCTAGTCCCAGCTACTTGGGAGGCTGAGGCAGGAGGATGGCTTGGCTTAAGAGTCCAAGGCTGTAGTGAGCTATGATCATGTCACTGTACTCCAACCTACGCAACAGAGCAAGACCTTATCTCTTAAAAAAAAAAAAAAGAAAAAGAAAACATTACTCTTACCTATGCTTCATTTATAATACTACACTTGTAGGATAGTACCATACAAGGCAGATTATAAATGCTACAATATCAGCTCAGTTTTCAAAATGACTGGCAATTTAGCATCTGCAAAGAGAATTTCCATAGCTACACATTTTTTTTCAAAGACAAGTGAATACATTCTAAGATGTGCACTGATATGTTACCAAATTCAAGATTGAAAGTAAATAAGGCAGGTCACCACCAATTATCTCAGCTGCTACTTTATCTGGGGACTATGTCTTATGATAATATGTACAGGGGTTAATCAAGCATTACCAAATACAGTACTGAAGTAATCTGATTAGCCAAGAGAAAGTAAAAATATTATCTGTGCCAAAATAAAAATACAATGAACAAAAAACAAAGTGAGGAACAAAGGGATTTAATATTCATGCTACACCTCAAACGTCACAGGAAAAATACTTTGAAGGGAGAATGTTTGAAGGGAGAAGAGCCATTCTGTAAGTCACTAAAAAGCTATCTCACTTAAGGTGACATACCTAAAAAGTACCATTAGAGTATCAGTAATTCTTAGAAAGAGATAAACAATTTCAACACCTTTGCTTTAGCAAGCCCAACCATTCTGTGATCAATCTTGTACCACAGATGTGCTCAATGCTATACTAGGCACCATAGAGATAAGCATGAGACATAATCCCCTGCTCACAAGGTTTAATTATGGGACAAAATGAGTAATATAAACTTAACTGCCACACAAGTCTAGATTAAGAAAGAATCAACAAAGGCTAGATCCGTAAAGGGAAGGCTGATTATGACTACAAAAGACAAATTCCTGGCAGAGGAAAAAAGGTAAGGGATTCCAGCAGATGGCACTGGAAGAGGGTTGGACATGACAGGTGGTGTTTGCAGAGGACTCCTTTGGATTACGTGGTATCCAGAAACGTGTATGTATGATTTCTGCTACAGAAATGACCAAATGAGGCAATTGACTGAATGTGAGAATAAGAGAAGGCTAAGAATTATAATAGAAGACAATAGAGGATATCTGAAGACAACAGAAGAATCCTGTATCACTGACAGAAACATGGATATATGGAGAATAAAGAACAGAGAAATGAATTTGATTTTCTATCTTCTGGGTTTGGGGTGACAAGAAATCCAAGTGGCCTGCCTATTAAGACAACTAAAGATACAGGACTGGACATCAGGTGAGAGACTAGACCTTTGTCATTGCTACTCCTCTGGTCCAAGCCTCTGGTCACCTGTCCTCTGGGTTACTGTAACAGTCTCCTGCTTCCCCTCTTGACTCCCACTATGTCTTCTCAACCTACAGGTCAGCAAGCCTTTAAAATGTAAATCAGATTATCTCACTATTCTGCTCAAAACTCTCCAGCAACTTCCCATTTCACTAAGAGTAAAATCCAAATCCTTATCATGCTTTACATATCCCTGCATGATCTGCCACTGTCAACCGCCTTCTTCTCTGCCTAATAGCCTGCTACACCTCCCCTGTTCATCCACTCCACCCACACCAACCTCCTCGCTACTCCTTGAACCTGGCTTGCTCAACCTTAGGGCGTTAGTAACTACAGTTCTCTCTCAGCCTTGAAAACACCAGGTAGGCTAAGTAACTCCACATGGCTAACTCTTTTGTCTCCTTTGAGACTGTGCAAATTCCACCTTCTCAGTGAAGTCTCATCCTGACCAAACTATTTTAAATTGCAAGCCCCACTCTCAAGCTAATACTCCTAATCCTACTTCTCACTTGTTTCCCAGAAAATGTATCACCTTCTAGCCAGCAGTATAATTTACTTATGTTTATTGTTTGTTGCTGTCTCTTTTTACTATTAAATAAAATGTAAGCATCCCAAGGGCTGAGCTTTTGCTCACTAAAGTATCCCAAGCCTTAAAAAGGACCTGCAAAAAGTAGGCACAAGTATTAATTTACTGAATTAATGAACTGCTACAAAGGGATCAAAGATAATCAAAAACGAAGGCAACAAAGGCACTGTGTTTCTGCATCAGCTCTAACCCTGCCCATCTCCTCCAACATTTCCTACCTCAGTAATGGTCTCATGGTCCATCCTGACACTCAAGCCAAAAGAAGCCTGGAAACCACTCTAGACTTTTCACGCTTCCAATTCCCCCACAGCCTGTTCAACACCAAAAGCTGTCAAAATTACCTCTATCATCTGTAGACAGATGATAAGATAGACAGGAAAAAAAACCCTTTTTTCCACTCTCACCGCACATTTCCAAACTTTTTCATCTATAAACTAGACTATGACGTCCACAACTAAGCTTTTTCGCTTTGATCCAACCAGGACTATTCAACGGATTTTTAGATAGATATGACAGAGGGGGATAGGTAGGAAGATGCAAAGTAAAGAAAAATAGGATACTTGAAGGCTCGAAAAAGAAATTTTATCTTCACTTTCTCTCCTCCTACTCATGCACTTATTTACATACTTTGAGGTCCAGCTCAAATATTATCTCCACTTGTGAAGCCTTTCCTAGTTCTTTCAGGCAAAGTACAAACTCTATTTTTTCCTCTTTGCACATACCTCCATTAGAGCACTTACTGTAGCAATTACTTATTCACATAATGGCTGCCCCATAGGACAGGAGTCTAGTCTCATGCTAGCACAGGGCCTAGCACCAAAAATATCTGTTGAACGGATGAAGACTTTTGTCTAGAACTGGTAGTTATAAAGAAGAAAAGTCTAAGTTTGAATAAAAGCAGGCATGCCAAAGAAAAAAAATAGAAATTATCTATATAGTTATCAATAAATAGTACATAAAAATACTAAACTGAAGAAGACCCAAGTGGGGAAAAACGTGAAACACACGAGGCATTTCCACAGAGATAAGAGTAATAGATAATAGAGATTCCCAGGAAAGTATTCAGCAGAGAAATAGATTGTTCAGAATGTAACAGAGAAAAGCAAAGGTAGAAGAAGGGCTAACCCAAAATAGCCCCTAAAAATAAAACTTATTCTCTCAAATAGGAATATTCAACTAGAAGCAAATTAACTGGGTTCATAAAACGTTAATAGTATGTAGATTATTTTAATTAAGGGGAAGCACTGCATAACTTATTACCAGTCTCCTCTAATTCCATCTCCCCCAAAGATACACAAACATGTAGAACTCAGTTCTTAGAAAAATTGGCTCTAAGGGGGCCTCTCAAAAACCAGCAAAATTTTATTAACAGAACGAATAAAGTTATTAAAAAACAGCAAAATTACATTAACAGAAGGAATAAAGTTATTAAAACTAAAACTCTTAACATATTGAACTCAAATGTGGTTTTAATTTTTTTTAAATAAAACTACATTTTATGGACCTGTGTACTATTAAAAAGAAATGAAGGCCAGGCAGGGTGGCTCATGTTTGTCACCCTAGCACTTTGGGAGGCAGAGGCAAGAGGATCACTGGAAGCCAGGAGTTTGAGACCCACCCCCCTAATTTTTTAAAAAGTTATTAGTATCTGGGCATGGTGGCACACGCCTATAGTCCCAGCTACTCAGGAGGATAGGGTAGGATAACTTGAGCCCAGAAATTCAAGGTTACGGAGCTATGATCACATCACTACACTCTATCTGGGTGACAGAGCAAGAGCCTGTCTCTTAAAATAAGTAAATAAATAAGCAAACAAATAAATTTTAAAAAAGAGCTTATTTTTTTAAATAAATAAAAAAGCAATGTTTTATAATGAATAGGTACAGTTCTATGTTTGAAGAAAATATAAAAATATTTAAAATAATGCCTATTTCATTTATATTTCAATATAAAATAAATAGCTTACTGATTATAAAATGGCCTAGTCACTTATACTTTGGCAGGTTTGTGACCAACCAACGTAACATTAGAGCAGTGCTCTCTGTAGCTTTTGTTTCACCGATCCCTGAGTCACCAGTGAAAGCTATGGTCCTGTCCTATAGAAAAGCATGCATATATACAACATATATCCAGCATTTTAAATATGTCATGGCAATCTAGAGGCCCTGCTAGATAGATGACCTCCTGTAGATCCAAGGAACCCACTTGTACAAATGCTGCTTTAGTGACTAGAAATAGCAAACACATAAGACTCCTCAGCGAAGGAGATAAACTCTTAACAACTCTAGAGCTTTTTTTTTCAGTCATCCAAGCAATCAAGAAACATTTAATACAAAAATCTCCACTGGCTGAATTTTATCAAGCGACATACACCCATATTGAGCTAAAAGGCATGTGCATGCCTTAAAATAAATTTGAAACCTAAAGTGTTTAAAAATAAGATGTAATATTAATAGAAATAATAAGTTAATCATTGAGTATTCATTTTGTACCAAGCATTGTTGTGTTTTAAATATATTCATATTTATATATAAATGTAAATAATTATCCTCATTTCACAAACGAGGAAATTAAAGCACAGAAAGGTACTAAGAGAGTCAAGGGACAATGACACAAAACAGAAATAATTAATGAGGTCAAGAGCAAAAAATTCCATTATAGTTTATACCATCTAAAAGCAATTTAGACCCGCATTTGTATTATCACAGCTCTACAAAGCAAGAACATATGGTCCAAATTACAGAATGATGACAATCTTGATCCTTTTCTATATCCCTGCCAAAATAATCCTTATAAAACCATACTCACCGTGGAGCACCCTGTAACCAGAAATGTAAACATGAAATGTTCAAAAAGCGCACAACACTAAAGGATTTAAAAGACGCAAAACGGAAGATTTTGAGGCTAACAAATGTCAGCTTTCTAAATCACTGTCTTCGTGTAAGTACCAGCAATAAATCATGCTTTGGAAAAATTAGTAACTTAACATATAAAAAATCTGAAATAGGATACCTTTTTCTACAAAGAGTTCAAGTTCAAACTTTTATCAAGGCTGTGCCTCCTTGGTAAAGACCTTGGTGCCATACCTCTCCCACTCCAGGGACAATCACAAAAGCAGAGAAAACATCACAGGTTCAGCAGGTCTTATTAGATCTCACCAATCAAATGACAAATTTCAGATTCCTTGCATATGCCTATACTATGCCCTCAACAATGTAGCATACAATAAATATCTGTTGAAGGGTTGAAGCTTCTCCAGCATAAAATGGATGTGTTGAAGATATTGTTAATGTAATATTTTCTACCTCCTATAACAATACACTACATATTATTATAACATCAAATAATACAGTAAAACCAATACTTTATCTTAAACTACATGATCAAAAAGTTATATCAAATACTTTACCATTTTGTTAAGACTACATCCAAGAAAAAAAAAAGGACTAATTTTTTAGATCAGTTTATGCAGCTATTGGATCCAAGACACCACAACAAATTTACCTGAGGATATTCCTTTTTTTAAACAATAATGCCCTTAACATACTATAATTTCTTACAGCTTTCTTTGAAATATTTGATGAGATACAACAAAATTGATTTTTTCCTTCATATAACCAATAAACTTTTGAATTAGATGTGAGAAAAGCTCCATTAAACTGAGGCTGCCTGTTGCTTTAACAGGAATATTTTAAATTCAGTGGAAGATAAAAATCAAGAAACAAGGAAAAGAAACATATACTCATGCTGAATGTACGCCGCAAAAAGTTCCCCCGTATTTAATTCAAAAACGGAAATACTTGCTCCAATTTCTTGAACTGTTAAAATATCTCATTGCAAACACACACAATTTAAAAATTATACACAGAACTTCTTGGAGTGGATATCAGTTAGAAGCTAATCTTTACGAAACAAAAAGGCCACTTCATATACAAAGCACACAAGAGCAAAAACTGAGACTAAAATATTCCCTAATATTAAGCAGTATTTTTTAAAGTACAACTTATACTTACTGAATATCAATTTACCGAAACAAGCAAGAATGACCTTATCTTGGCAAAACTCAGAATACTGTTTCTTCAACATCTTAGAAGGCAGCTTGATACACCACATTCTTCCATCTGCTTTGTTCTATATCTTCCTTCATACCCCAAATGGAAATTAAACCCTTCTCAAGTAATGGCCAAAATTTCATGAATCACAAGGAAATACAAAGAGCAAAGCATGATATGAGTAACAGAGGTAGACAAAATGATAGATGGGACAGCCTTGGTAATGACCTTAAAAAAGCAAACAGGAGTATATATTGAGACAGGAAATCTATATAACATGTACAGGACTCACATTAAGTAATTCCATTCTAACTTACCTGATGAGCTCTCAGTAAATACTGTTAACGTCTGTCCTCCAACACTTTGCAAGACAAATGGATGTTCTCTAGGTGTGCTGACTGAAGCTGGTTTTCCACCAATATCATGAATATTTGCAAGATCCTCATTCAAAGTAAACGACACCTAATAAACACATTAACCAGAACGTATCACAAAAGACCTTTGTATTCAAAGTAACTGCAAAGAAATTTTGATTATAAAGCAAATACTTTTTTTAAAAAATGTGAGCCATTCCCAGTCATTTTATTATAAAAATCATTAATATTTAGTTATAAAGAGAATCTAAGCTGTGTGGCACACACGTTATCCCAGCTATCAGGAGGCTAAGGCAGAAGGACTGCTTGAGCCCAGGAGTTCAAGGCTGCAGTGCGCTATGATCATGTCTATGAATAGTCACTGCACACCAGCCTGTGCAACATAGCAAGACTGTGTCTCTTAAAAAAACAAAAAAGAAAGAAAGAATCTATTTCCACTGTCAAAATGATGGGGCTAATCTAACACTATAAAGAAGGACAGCTTTCAAATATCTTTTCTGGTCTGTAGCTGAAGAATTCTTTCCAGAACAGGAATAAATAAAGTATTTTTTCCTAAGGTCTCTGAAGTCCAGGGATCATGTCTCATTATCCTTTTATCCTTAAGATCTAGAAAAGAGCCTGACACATAGAAGGAAAACAATTATTTGCTGAATGAGTGAATATTTTAAGAATATTAAGAAAGCAATTGTACCTGAAAGGGGAAGAAAGTAAAACGAAAGCTTTTTACTCTGAAAAGTTTCAGTGCTGCCATAAACAGAGGATAAATTTCTTTTTTAAGTCTTAATGATTACTCTATGAGTACATAACATACAGTTTCATTTTTTAATATTTTAACAAATACAACTAAATATTTACAAGGATAACTCAATAAGATTTAGAATACAAAGACACAGTTAAGTGTTTTCAAAATAATTTTTATTACATATCAGATCTCCCCAAAAGAACATCAAATTTTATATTAAAGAGATTTATAAACATAAAATTACTGATCTCCCAACCACATAGGAAGATCATGAAGTATTTATTAAATATCTCTGTACTATATGATGGGTACTATAAATTATGAGCTGGACTCAGTGAGTCAAAATATAAAGTTTTCAAAAATCAAATGCCTTTGCCACACTGAAGTAATACTAAAGTAAGTTATTACTAACGTTATTACTGAAGTCCTACTCAGTTTCATAGTACTGAGAGGGGATATTTAAGTTAAAGAAGAAAAACGCTGAGAATGAACAACTAGAAAAGAGTCCATTCATTGACAAGGGTGGCATTTATACCTTTATGTGTTTCTCACCATCAGCCCTCATTTAACGTGGAGTTTTCCAAAATGCAAACAATATCTTCTCTTTACTATTGCTAAAGAAAAGTAAAATAATCTTTTGGGTTTTTTTCTTTTTTTTTTTTTGAGACAGAGTCTTACTCTGTTGCCCAAGCTAGAGTGCCGTGGCGTCAGCCTAGCTCACAGCAGCCTCAAACTCCTGGGCTCAAGTGATCCTCCTGCCTCAGCCTCCCGAGTAGCTGAGACTACAGGCATGCACCACCACACCCAGCTAATTTTTTATATATATTTTTAGTTGTCCAGTTAATCTCTTTCTATTTTTAGTAGAGACAGGGTCTCGCTCTTGCTCAGGCTGGTCTCAAACTCCTGAGCTCAAACAATCCTCCCGCCTTGGCCTCCCAGAGTGCTAGGATTACAGGCGTGAGCCACTAGGCCCAGCCAATAATCTCTTGTTTTAACTAAAATTTTCATATAAATAATCTTACCTCAGTCCTTCCTTGATTCCTAAAGGAGAGGAAAGAAAATATTTAAAATTATTTAGATTCCATGTTGTTTTCAAATGCAAGTTAAGAGCTAAAATAAATAATGCTACTTCATATTTATATGAAATATTACATTTATAGAGATTAATATTTACTCTTGGATCCCACTGTCCTATTTTTAATCCTACAGGAAAAATAAGCCCACATAATCACTCATGATTATTTTGATATTAAGAGTTTGCGTTACTTAATGCTACTATAACCTATCCTAATTATATTTTGTCTAAATAATGATATTATGATTATCTTTATTTCTGAGCATTTTTAGCATTCAGCAGCATGTGAATGCCTATTTAATACCAGATCTATATAGTACTTCAGTAAATTTTAGTATTTATTGTCTAGTTGAAGGTTTCATTTACCTAACAAAGTCTTAAAGACCAAAAGTTATTAAATTTAACAATTTTTTTAAAGTTATAAGCAATTTTTCTCTATTATAAAAATAATATATGCCCATTATATAAATATTTTTAATACAGACAAGCAAAAAAGTTTTAAAATAGCCATAATTACACTGTTAAAATCTTGCTACGGTAAATAGACTTCTGCACTAATTTCTATATACTGTATTTGAATTATGTTTTGAAATATTTTATTATTTTTACAAACGTGGAATCAATACACACACACAGCCTATGTAATAGCCTAATTTTTTAAAACACACATATATTTAATACCTACTATATGCAAAGTACTGAGTATAAGGTCCCTGTTCCAAACAGCAAAAAAAAACAACAAAGGTATATCTATAACTATTAAGTAAGTTTTAATGTTCAATTAAGAGAGCCACAGTGTGCCAGGATCAGATAGGAGGACACCATTTCTTCCATTTTAAGAGTTAAGGAATGATTCCACAAAGAGGTAGCTCTGAGCTGAGCTTGAAGGATACTAGGATTGTATAAAACTAAGAGGGGGAAAGATAGTACCAGAAGTAAATCGCTGAGCCTAAAGCCATGGAAGGTTCTGATGAAAAATGAGTGATCGGATTTGGCTGGGAAGGAAAAACAAAGGAGAATGGGGCTAAATCATAGAAGATCTTGAATATCACAGTACAGAAGTATAGACTTTATTCTTCAGGCAATGGAGATCCACAGATATTGTTTGAGTAACAAATACAAAGATGTGCTCTAGGAAATCTGCACCAGAAAATATAGAGAGAATGGACAAAAGGTAACTAGAGATATGAAGACCAGTTAGAAAACCATTGTTTCTCCATAACAAAAAGTTTATTTCCAACCTGCCTTCATTCAGTTGCTTAGTCAATCACTCATTGTATCATTAAGAATCTACCATACATGCACTACACACTGTGCTAGTGCATGGTACAATACGTGTGCAGGTCCTTGTCCTCAAAGAGGTCCCAGTTTAATGAAAATAGATAGATACAATCCACAAACAACTACAAATAAGATAGTTATATCTTGCCATAATGACAAAAACTTTACGGCAGAGGTACAACATACTGTCATACTTAATAGAAATGTGGATTAGAAAGCCAGGAAAAGATGAACTGAGTGAGGGATGAAGTCAATAGCATGGGAGCAATCTAGGCTAAGGGAAAAGCCCAAGTAAAAACTGGAAATGAGAATGTATCTAGCACATTCTTTCTGGCATCAGTGAATGGCAGCCTGGAGTCAAGTGGTAAAGAGTCTCTTAGGCCACACTAAGGAGTGCAGATTCTTGGATTTGTTCACTGTAGGACTTCTCAGTCTTTCATGTATTAAAATGCAATGTCAATCTCTTAAGCATCTAAAAAAGAAACGAGAAAATATTAAGATTTCACATAAAAATATGAATTTTCAGCTTCTCTTACAAGAATTGAAGATTTGGCAACAGTTGGCCCCCAATTCAGCATGACAACAATCCCTCAACATGCATTTGAGGCAGGCACTAAATTCAGTCCCTTCCCTATCACTCCTGAATCTAGCTTCTAGAGGCATTTACTTCAGCTGCCTTTAAGACAGAGGTGCAGTAGACAAAGCAAAGGAAAAGACACAGAAGATATTTCCATAAGGTTTACTAGATTGAACTGAGGCTAATGCAAAACGCCCACATAAAAAGTAATGAAGGCTTGAACCAGGTAGTGGTAGAACACAATGGGGTAAATGTTAGAACTGAGAGAAGAGGAAATGATTGGAAGTGGGCAGCATAGGAAAAAGGATAAATTAAAGATCACATTGACATTTCTGAGTAACTAGAAAATCACCCAGATACAACCTAGGGAACACAGGAGGGGAAAACAACTCCATTTTCACACTTATATAATTATAACAGCATCTTAACTGGAATGATAAGTGATTAATGAGCTATGGATGAGTTAATATTCTAGAAAAAACAGTTAATCCTTGAAGACAAAACTTATTTTAAAAGGATGACATATTCCCTTGTCTTGATGTGTGAATGTATAAAGTACACATGACGTTGTCTTGTTCTGCATTACAACTACAATATACCCTTTGCTTAATGATCTGTGGAAATTCCAGGAAACTCTCTACCCCTTTTCTGAAACTTCACGAATAATCCACCCCAAGCTTAGCATATTATTAAGAAAACAGGATAAGAAACCAGACCCCTTCCTTTCCAAACCACGGTTGTCTCCACTAGCAGAGATAGACCTGTCCCCTCTCCAGGACGTTCTATGCTCAATAAATGCTGTAACAGCTTCCTTATATCTGTTTGGCCTGCTCATTTGTTCCATCAACTCAGTACCAGTAACCACTCTTCAGTACTGGGAACCAAGAGCCAGAGAAAAACACATCAAACCCGGAATTCACACCTGACAAAGCCCAATCAGGAAAGGACGGTGTAAGAGTGGCTCACCAAGAAGTGTGTCAGGGCCTAGTGGGTGAGGGCACCACACAGAAGGACAACCTGAGGCAGGCTGCTGGACCCTAGGAGGGTAAGGAGGCATCCCTGCGGGGAGAGGGGAAGTCTGCACAGGGCAAGGAGGGTGACCCTGTGAAGGACAGCAAAGGTGGCAGCTCAATGAAGGGAGCTACAGCCCAAGCAGGGTGAGTAGGGTATTCACACACAGGGTGGGGAAGGGATTAAACAAGTAAGAGCAGAGGCCTGAAAAATAAGTAAACATATTAAGGATAACAGGAACCAGATTTCTCACTTTTAGAAAATAGGTACAAATATGAAAAGGGAGAAAACTAGAGCATTTAAATTGGAGCTAAATTGGTATGAATTCATGATTTTCTATATAAGTAGATAGAGAAATAAACACAGATGTGAAGAGTGTGTGTGTGTGTACATATACTCCCTACCTCTGCTCACTGAGAAGGCCTGGAAGCAGCAATGAGCACTTGAGTTATGAAAATCTTAGTTTCTAAATATCACTCTCCTTTAAAAGGAACCAGGGCTCCTTAGAGAAATGGCTGACTTCAGGGCTCAGGGAGAAATGCGTAAGATGAGTCTAAAACATCTATGTCAAAAATGATCAAAGAACGATAAGGGCATGTCGAAAAGACACAGGACTTATAGTATTGAACTGTGCACTTAAAAATGGTTAAAATGGTAAATTTTTATGTGTTTTCACAATTTTTTTTTTTTTTTAGAAAAGGTCATGGGATCCAGCTAGAAGAAGTTCCTACTGGCTAAATTTTGGATAATTATAACATCATCATAAACAATGTGATAACAAATTGTGACCCATTGAATAAAACTGGATTCCATGAGTTCACACTAAAATAAATGAATAAATTGAAAAACTCAAGGAATAGAATATTTACATAGTCTCACTAGACCACCCCCCAAAATACCTAATAATTACAAAGGGGAAGAGTGACAGTGAAGAAGCTAAGAAGACACTCCTTAATCGAGTGATAAAAGTTAACACCATCAGTAATGGGACAAAATGAAAATATGCAAATCTTGCCAGAATACACTAAGAACTCAGTTTCACCTTTGTCACACTCCTGCTAAAGATGCGGAACCCAAATCTAATCATGAAGAAACATTGGACAAACCCAAATTTTATAAAATAACTGCCTAGTGAACATCAACAGTATTGACATTTACACATTATAAAATAGTCAAGGAGGCTGAGTGCAATCTTGTAATCTCAGCATTTTGAGAGGCTAAAGTGAGAGGATCGCTTGAGGCCAGGAGTTTGAGACCAGCCTGGGCAATATAATAAGACCCTGGCTGCACAAAACAAATAAAAAGAAAAAAGGCAAGGAAAGGCTTTGGAATATGCTAGATTGAAGGAAAATAAAAAGACATGATGATAAAATGCATGATTCTAGACTAGATCCTTCTGCTATAAAGCATTATCCAGACAACTGGCAAAACTCAAATGAAGTCTAAAAATTAGGTAGCAGTAATATGCTAATTTACCAATTTGGAGAGGTGTATTGTGATTATGTAGGAGAATGTATTTGTAGGAATTACACATTAGAATATCTGTGTAATTATTTTGTATAGACAAGGGTGCCCTGATTAGTCTCGAACTCCTGGCTTCAAGCAACCCTCCCACCACAGCCTCCCAGAATGCTGGGATTACAGGCGTGAGCCATTGCGTCCAGCCTGTCAACTTAATTTTAAAGCCAACCTTCTTTGTATGTCAGCATCCTGCCTTGGAATACTTCAGTTTTCTAAATGTTTGATACAGGTATTTTACTGACAATCATGTAGCTGATACTAAAGTAGCTTCTCCCAGAGACTTTTAATTTCTGTCTAATTTCTAGCTTTATTTCCAAACACATTTAACATTCCAGGTGATGTAGGCACCCACCAATAATAAAAAGTATGCAAACAAAAAAAATCAATGAGACACAATTTTTCTATTATAAAATTGATTAAGTTTAGAGCAGTGTTATGCTGTTGATAGTTTAAATTGGTAAAACTTCCTGAAAGGCAGTCTGGCAACATATATTTGTGTACATATACACACACACAACATATACAACACACACATACTGTTGCTCCAAACAAAGCAGAATAATCATCCCACTGTTTTCTCTGCCAGTTTACAGCTCAAGCTTTGTGTTCAGTTCTTCGTGATGCCATTACATAGACAGACTAGCCTGGGCAACCCCATCTCTACAAAACAATTTTAAAAATTAGCCAGGCATGGCGGCATGCGCTTGTAGTCCTAATACTCGGGAAGGCTGAAGTGGGAGGATCACTTGAGCCCAGGAGTTTGAGATCCCATTATGCTGTATCATGCCTCTACATTCCAGGCTGGGTGACAAGTGAGACCCTGGAGAGCCTGTCTCCAAAAAAAAAAAAAAAACGGGGGGGGAGGGGGTGCAGGACACTTCATTCCACGTTATATGTCTTTTCTCTCCCCAATCTCTCCACTCCACAGCACCATCTCCACCAGAATGAACCACCACACCACGCAGATCTTCCTAGCTTCTGGCCTATGCCACAAAGCAAGCTGCTGCTTAGCTTTGGGAGATCTGGTAGGGAGGCAAGGTCCATACCCACACTACATTAGCACAATGCAGTGTCTGCTCTTCAGATTGTAGTATGTGTGGTATGACAGTAGGTGAACACTTACTGATCAAGTATTTTATATGCATTGAACCTGTGAGGTATTAATACCATCTCCTTTTAACCGATGAGGAAATAGAGGGGGTAAGCAATTTACCCAAAGTCACAAAGCTAGTAAGTGACAAGGTCAAGACTAAACCTCAGGTTGACTCCCAGGTCCACACTTATAACCAGCATACCCAATTGCCATTCAAAAACCTTAGCTTTTTTTAACCATAGGTAACCCATAAACTGGTTAATCTGCCTGTAAGAATCAATAGTTGATTATATATCTTCCAGTCTTAAAAATATTTGAAGACACTTTACCCGGTCTGCCCTAAAACTTCTCTTAACAGCCCCAGTATCTTCAAATGTTTCTCACAGGCCATTGTTTTGGTTTTTTTGTTTTGTTTTTTAAGTTTTCTTATTATCCTGATCTCATTTTGCTGAAGGATCTTACTTGACCATGTATCCCTTTAAGTGCAGCTCTAAGAACTGAACATAATGTTTTCACTGTGAGCTAACTGGCAAAGAAAAGAGTGGGATTATCATTTCACTTCATTCAAAACAACAAACGCCTATTAATGGAGCCTTTTGTTTATAGCCACACAAATTTCCTGGTTCACATTAAGCTCCAAATCAACTAAAATCTTGATAACCTAGTCACATGCACTATAAGCCATTCCTCACTCATCCTACACTTGTTTAACAGTGAATAATTCAGTAACAGCAATGAAAACTAAGTAAAGTAGGAATATAAACAAGACAGCTTAGAGAATACAGCCAGGAAACCCCCTAAGGAACAAGCTGTTTTCAAGCATTCCCACAGCAATCTTAGGGTGTTAATTACTATAAATCTGTTCTCATCATTAAAAGGATCTAGATCTTCTATAAGACTGATAATACGTTATAATGTTAGGTAGAAAACCTGCTAGATCTTTTGTCTACATATAAAACACATAAATACACATACACACACACACACACACACTCTGCTCCTTGTTTGTCCCTTATGTTGGTATAAAACCCCTTCTCAATCACAAGATTCCCTTTTAAGAAATTCTGGTGGTTTCACTTTTTCTTTAACCATGGTGTAGGAAACTGATTTGAACATAGGGATTTAAAGTCACTTCTACTGAGGATTTTATTTTAAAGAGAATTCAGAAACTGGAATGAGAACAACAAGGAATAGATGTATTGGCCATGTACCCTAGGGAAGAGATAAAGGAAAATGAAGCAAAAAGACCCAAAGCCTTAGAACTAAATATAAGCGAGAATGACAAAGAGAACAAAATCAGAATTCTGTTATATGTTCTGAAGTTAGCAAAATTTAGCTTAAAAGGGTTTAAGAAATACTTTGCTATGGTCAGTGGAATAAGAATGCTTTAAAATTTGTCCATATTAAGCATCCAAAATGATCTGTATATAATCTGGGGGGGTTACATACCAAATTCTTACCCATGGCCACCTCTAAGGAGTGTGAATGGGGAAAAGAGACTTTTTCATTTTGTACAAAGATAATTTTTTTTTTTAAAAAAAGCATGTATTACTTATACAATAAAACACACACATACACAGTATTTCTGTGGGATTTTGGTTGGAAACCTAGAGGAATCAACAATGTCAGCTCAGCCAGATGCCGTGGCTCAAGACTATAATCCCTGCACTTTAGGATTCAGGAGGACTGCGTGAGGCCAGGATTTAGAGACCAACCTGAGCAATATAGCAAGACCTTGTCTCTACAAAAAAATTTTTAAAAATTACCGGGGCACTGGCTGGGCATGGTGGCTCACACCTGTAATCCTAGCACTCTGGGAGGCCAAGGCGGGAGGATCGCTCAAGGTCAGGAGTCCAAAACCAGCCTGAGCAAGAGCGAGACCCCCTCTCTACCAAAAATAGAAAGAAATTAATTGGACAACTAAAAATACATAGAAAAAATTAGCCGGGCATGGTGGCGCATGCCTGTAGTCCCAGCTACTCGGGAGGCTGAGACAGAAGGATCCCCTGAGCCCAGGAGTTTGAGGTTGCTGTGAGCTAGGCTGACGCCACGGCACTGTAGCACGGAGAACAGAGTGAGACTCTGTCTCAAAAAAAAAAAAAAAAAATTAGCTGGGCACGGTGGCATATGCCTGTAGTCCCAGCTACTCAGGAGGCTGAGGTAGGAGGATTGCCTGAGCTCAGGAGTTCTAGGCTGCAATGACCTATGACACCACCACTGCACTCTGGCCCAAGTAACAGAGCCAAGACCCTATCTCAAAAAAAAAAAAACTCATAAAGTCAGCCTAGTAATGCATGAAGAACACAAACATACATTCATCTGCTAATATTTAGGATAGGCATACAGCTTATTGTCAAAACCCGCACCCTATGGAGAGTGAAACAGGAGACACTATTAATAATTGCATAAGGAAACATGTAATCTGAGACTGTTCCAGGCAAACCTAGACGTATAGCCACCCTGTGTGAGTTAGATGCAACTATGTAAACTAACTGCTTTGAAGTAAGGAAGGAAAAGAACTTGAAATTTTCCACTAGGCAAGGATAAAGAAAAATTGCAGCATACCCATTATTGCTTATTCAGCATGCTATCTTCAATATTTTACTTTAGTGATCAAAGTAGTACTTGAGAGTTTCTCTGAACCTTAGTTCCTTTTACTCTATCTCCCTTAACAGTTTCCCCCTATCCCACACCAAAAGAAAAGATTTTACATTCCTCAACCAGGTATTTTTTTTACACAGAGGTTTTCAGGAATGTAATATTCCCTTCCCATGATAGGCGAAGGAGAACACTTGAGTTTGCAAAGCATTTTAACAAACTCCAAGCCATTTCATTTATTTTATAAATATCCTATGGGTTGGGAAGGCATTAGTGTCCACATTTTACAAATAAGAGGTTTAAGGCCCAAAGCTGAACAACTATCAACAGCCATTTGGGACTAGAAGCCTGATCTTAGGGCTAGTGAAAGCACCCCACGATATCATGGGATTCATCATCTAAGTACTTTCTCCTCCAGCCTGCCTTTCTTCAGTGACATACATTTCTGAGGTTTTATCTTGGTGGTAGCTCCCATTTCAGTAAAACCTAATATAAAAATTTCTAAAATCCATAACAGAAAAGTAATTATCTGCATTACAAAGAATTCCACATTGAAAAAAAAAAATCATAGATTGCAACTAAAAGTATGCATTATTTTTTCAATAAAAGTATAACTCACAAAAATGTGACTTATCTACAACTTTCCAGAAATATGTTCATTTTATAAAGTTAAATATACAAATAAATTATAATTATTTCCATATTATCTCACTGGATTCCTATAAAAGCCCTGCAAAACAGGCAACTTCAAGGATAAGAAATCTGAACTCAGAAAGATTGGGTGACCTGCACAAAGTCTCACTGATAATAAGTGATCAAGCTAGAACTAGAACCTGCTGGAGTTTTTTTATTAGTAAAAGGCCAGAATTCAAGCCTGGTTCTGCTACTAAATGTGTAGTAATTCCTTGAGGAAAGGAGATATTATAGTCCTCTCCTTATCCATGGGTTTGCATCCATAGATTCAACCAACCATAGATAGAAAATATTCAGGAAAAAAAAAAAAATAATAATACAAATTTTAAAAACCAATATAACACCTATTTACATAGCATTTACTTTGCATTAGATATGATAATCTAGAGATGATTTAAAGTATACGAAAGAATGCACATAGGTTATATGCAAATATGTGCCATTTTAAATAAGGGCCTTGAGCATCAATGTATGGAACAGGGCACTCCTAATACCAACCCCCCAGGCACACTGAGGGACAACTATACTTGTCCCTACCTAACTTTAGAACTTTGGATATAAAAAGTGAGGCTGTTTCCAATCAATATCTTGTTAAAACAAAATGAACTAAAAAATATGTCTAAAACAAAGGCAAGTAAGATAAAGAACCAAATGCTTGAGGCATAAACACATAAAGATATCAAAGTTTCTTACTTTAAAGACATGACATTAACCAAGACTACAGCATTGCTCTTCCAAAGAATAAAATCCAGAGGGTGCCCACCAAATCCAAACTCCAGAACTGACTAGCTTTAATGAGGAAACTTTAAAATGATGTCCCAAAAAGTATAAACTTTGCATAGAAACAGTGCATATTTTAGGTAAAAAGAGGCCTAAGCTCTACACTTTGGGAAAGTAAGAAAAATTTAAGCCTTAAAAATGTTCACACTCTGATTTACTGACTAGAACTACAGTGTAAGGAAATAATAAAATAGCTATTACTAAATTTGTCATAGCAGTTTTCATTTACTAATTCAACAAAAATTTACTGAGTGTCTACTATGCAAGCGCTGCTCTAGACATGGGAGATATGGTTGTCATCAAGACAAAAATTCTGACATTGTAGAGCTTATACTGTAGAAGAGATGACTAATACACAAACAAGTATACAGTATATCAGATAGGCACAGTAGAAGGTGAATAAATATTTATCAACTACATGAAAGAATGGTGATAAGAAAAGAGGGTAAGGGAGGTAGATAGAATAAGGTGCCATTTTATACAGGGTAGTCAGAAAAGGCCTCAGTGAGCTGGTATTTGAACAGAGACCCAAAAGAAGTATGGAAGCAAGCCATGGGGATATCTGGAGGAAGACTGTGCCAGAGAGAAAGAACAGAAGAATGCCAATTATTAAGTCTGAGATGCTTCTGAAACATCCAAGTGGAAACATCAAGTATGCAGAAAGAATTATGAATTTGGAGTTCAGGGAGAGGCCAGGCTTGAGAGACAGAGATTTATTCTCAGTTCAAATGAATATTTATTGAGCCCATATTAAATGGACACAGCTAAGAAATGCCCCTTCCCAATCTGTATATAATTCACCCCACCCACCCCAAGATCAATGCCTTGCTGATTCTCCTCAGCTGGGTACATCCTATGTTTCACTAGTTTCCTACAATGATGCAATCTCCTATAGTGTAGTGATAGGCTTGTTCTAAAGCTCAGAATCTTAGAAAGTAGTAGACATAGCAGAGCAATAGTCACAGTTAATAAAGAATTTGTAGGATTTTAAACATGCACTGAAGGCCAGGAGCGGTGGCTCACACCTGTAATGCTAGCACTCTGGGAGGCAAAGGCAGGAGGATCGCTTGAGCTCAGGAGTTCAAGACCAGCCTGAGCAAGAGTGAGACCCCATCTCTACTAAAAATAGAAAAACTGGCTGGGCATAGTGGCACACACCTGTATTCCCAGCTACTTGGGAGGCTAAGGCAAGAGGATCGCTTGAGCCCAGGAATTTGAGATTGCAGTGAGCTACAATGACGCCGCTGCACTCTATCCAGGGTGACAGAGTGAGACTCTTGTTTCAAAAAAGTAAAATAAATAGAATAAAATAAACATGCATTGAGATGGACTCATTGCTCCCTGTGGAGGTGCTGAGCTGGTCTATTACTCCAATCATGGGCTATTTGGAATAAACAGTATTCACATCATCATCTTCACTCATAGGGCTCTCTGTCTGAATTGTACTGAATCAGCTGTGGCCTCAGCGGCTTCTTCCACAAAGCTGTAAATAACTCCATGTCAGCAGAGAATTTGAAAGCCTGTATGTCCTTTATGATACACATCTGTGGTCACCTCTAGATCTGTAGTTGCCTCCAGGTCCATGTTCAAGTCTAGGTCAATGGTTAAATCTAGGTCCATAGTCAACTCTAGATCAGCAGTGGATTCTAGCAGGTCAGTAGCAAGAGGAAAGTTATAGCTGGGGCACACACAGCAGAAAAGATCAGGGCCCTTTTGAGCATGGTGCTGCCAGGGATGGCAGGAGGTTGACAAAGGTGAGCAGGCAGGGAGGCAGGCCCTGGAGTGTCTGGTACTATATATTTCAACACCACCTGATATTCAAATTCAAGAGACAAAATGAGACCACTTAGGAAGTAAGTGAAAAGAGAGAGAAGAAAAGAACTGAAGACTGAGCCCTGGTCATACAACATTTAGAGACTGAGAAGATGAGGAGCTAACAACAGAGACTGAGAAGGAACAGCAAGTGAGAGAAAAAGAAAAAAGAGTGGTGTCCCAGAAGTAAAGTGAAAAAAAGTGTTTCAGGAAAGAAGTGATCAACTATGTCAACTTCTGTTGAAGGTCAAGTTAGAGGGCTCCCAGTTGACTCTCAGATTTGGGAATGTGGATGTAGCAGGTTGCAAAACAGGAACACAATTTCTTTGCAGCCACTCCCATCAAGAGGTGGAGTCTATTGTCCCACTCTTGAATCTGGACTTGGACATGTGAGTTGCTTTGGCCAGAAGGACTTCAGCAAATTCAACACAAGCACAGCACTTGTAAAGAGCTGGTACACTGGGGCTTCCCCTCTCTTTTGCTACTAGGAACTCTTTCACCACCAAGTGAACAAACATGCTGGAGATGAAATAAATGGCTGCTGCCTCAGCTGATTAAGCCAACTACCAGGCACAAATGAGGTCATCCTAAGTCAGGAAGGCCAGCCAGGTCAGCCCCAAGCAGAAACGATCCATAGAATAATGAGCAAATAAAATGGTTTTTGTTTAAAGCCACTAAGTTTTGCAGTGGTTTGTTACGAAGCAAAAGCTAATTGATAAAGAGGAAGATATTGTTAACAGACAAGAGTTGTGTCAATTGAGTAGTAGGCATGGGAATCTGACTGGAGTTAGATTATGAATGAATGATATTGTTAAAATGTCTATACTACCCAAAGCAATCTACAGATTCAATGCAATCTCTACCAAAATACCAATGATATTCCTCACAGAAATAGAAAAAACAATCCTAAAATTTGTAGAAAAGCACAAAAGACCCTGAATAGCCATAGAAATCTTAGGTAAAAAGCTGGTAGCATCACACTACCTGATTTCAGATTATACTACAAAGCTATAGTAACCAAAAAAGCATGGTACTGGCATAAAAACAGACACACAGACCAATGGAACAAAACAGAGAACCCAGAAATAAATCCACACACTTACAGCCAACTCATTTTCAACAAAGGCATCAAGAACGTACACTAGGAGAAGGACTGTATCTTTAATAATGGTGTTGGGTAAACTGGATATTCATACGCACAAGAATGCAACTGAAGCCCCATCTTTCACCATATACAAAAATCAACTCAAAATGGATTAAAGATTTAAATGTAAGACTTGAAACTACTAAAAGAAAACACTAGGGAAAGACACCAGAAGATTGGTCTGGGCAAATATTTTTCTGGTAAAACCTCAAAAGCAGAGGCAACAAAAGCAAAAATTAATAAAATGGATTACATCAAGCTACAAAGCTTCTGTACAGCAAAGGAAACAATCAACAAAGTGAAGAGACAATCCACAAAATGGAGAAAATATATGCAAACTATCCGTCTGACACAAGGGATTAATAACTGGAATATACAAGGAACTCAAACTACTTAATAGAAAAAAAACAAATTGATTTCAAAATGGGCAAAAGACCAAAATAGACATTTCTCAAAAGAAGACATACAAATGGCAACAGGTACATGAGAAAATACTAATATCCCTAATCATCAGGGAAATGCAAATCAAAGCCTCAATGAGGTATCATCTCTCCCTAGTGAGAGATGGCTATCACAAAAAAGGCAAACAATAACAAATGATGGCGAGGATGCGGAGAAAGGGGGAATGCTCATACACCGTCGGTGGGAATGTAAAGTAGTACAGCCACTATGGAGAACAGTATGGAAGTTGCTCAAAAAACTACAAATAAAACTACCATATGATCCAGCAATCTCACTGCTGGGTAGATATCCAAAAGAAAGGAAATCAGTATATCAAAGAGATATCTGCACTCCCATGTTTATTGCAGCACTATTCACAATAGCCAATGTACAGAATCAACGTAATGTCTATTAACAAATGAATAGATAATAAAAAATGTGGTATATATGCACAATGGAATATTATTCAGCCATAAAAAATGAAATCCTGTCATTTGCAGCAACATGGATGGAACTGGAGGTCATTATATAGTAAGTGAAGTAAGCCAGGCACAGAAAGACAAATATCACATGTTCTCACTCATATGTGAGAGCTAAAAATGTGGATCTCATGGAGGTAGAGAGTAGAATGGTGGTTACCAGAGGCTGGGAAGGGATGGGAGGAGAGGGGATGAAGGGAAGTTGGTTAAGGGGTACAAAAATACAGTTAAATAGAAGGAATATGCTCTAGTATTCAATAGTGCACTATGAAAATTATAGTTAATAATTTTTCGTATATTTCAAAACATCTAGAAGAGACGATTTGTAATGTTCCCAACACAAAGAAAAACGTTTGAGGTAACAGATATCCCAGCTACCCTGATTCAATCATTACATTTATATAAGGATATCAAAATATCATGTGTATCCCCAAAATATGTACAATATATATCAATCAATCAATAAAAGAATAGATGGAAAGAATGAAACACACCACTTCTGGCTGACACTAGGTAAGCTTTAGAGGCTTTCCTTTCTAACAAGGCTACTTCCTCAACCAGAAAACTATACTGTTACATTGTTTATTAGATGTTCCCTACCCACTTCCAAAGCCCGTATAAATACATAGAGTAGCACAGTGGCAAAACCCTACTGAAACACTTTCCTGGGTGCATACAGTTATATCCAACCCAAGCACACCTGCTCAGGAAGGAGAGGGGACTAAGGGGTCCGTGGGCCACTGCATACTCTGCTGCTTCACTGCCATTAAATTGTACCAATAAACTTGATGTTATATTTATACCACCTGTTACCAGGAGTGTGGGTATTTGCACGTGTGTGCACAAGCACATCTCCTTACAGGGTAACTAACCATCTCTTGATAAGCCTTGACATGTTCATTACTTCCTATTTCCAAGTAAATTCTGTCTGATTGAGAACTATAATCACATTTAAAAGCTTCTGTAAAAATTTAAAAAAAAAAAGCTTTTAAAAATGTCAATAATATGTAAATAACTTACTTGGCAATCCGCAGCTTCCCCACTTCACCCCTTCCAGGGGCTTTAGTCCATTGCTGTGACAAATATTTAGGAACCTAAAAGGAAGTAAAACACTAATAAGTAAAACACTTAGATGCTAAGAGATCTTTTTAAACATAAAATGACACACTGCTTGTATTTTATTTTCCACCTCTAATAACTGATCATTAATTATCAAGTTCTCATTGTATGTTCTGCACTATAAGGGATACTAAGACATATAAATGTCTTTAGCTCTCAAAGAGCTTAAGTCAATCTTGCTGGTAACACAAAACTAACACAGGTCAAATAACATAACAATAATAAAGTGTTAATTTATATTCCCAAGGAAGTCCAATAAGAGATCAGAGAAGAGAAAGGATACCAGAGAAGGCTTCTCAGAAAAGGATAACACTCTCACTAGAGTATTAATATTACTTAGAGACACCACTGGGTTTAAGATGATTTCAAATGTCAAGTTTTATTATGTATAAGATTATAAATACTATGATGAAGGAGCTACTAAAATAAAAGGAACATTAAATGTAATAGCTAACATTTTTATGGTACTACTTTTCTGACAGTGTTGTAAGCACTTTATTTATATAGATTAACACATTTAATCTTCACATCTCTATGAAACAGGTATTGTCAATTACCCCCATTTTACAGATGATGAATATGGGGCACCCAGGGATTATATAATTTATACAAGGTTATATAATTAATAAAGATAGTGCCAGGATTCAAACCCAAGTAGTCTGGCTCCAGGGACTGTGTTCTTAACCAATACACTATATAATGTCTGTAACTGGATACATGCAATCAGAAAATTTTTAATTTTCAAAAAAGAAATGAAATAATATATGATGAATTCTTACTATGTACCTAACCTCATTTCTTCTAAGAAGTAGTTTGACTCCAGAATCAGTATATATTATACCTTTAAGGTTATCCTATTAAGAGGAGTAAATGAAATACTACATACAAAGTATGAAACATAATGCCTTACACAAAAGAAAGTACTCAATGAGTGTTAAGTGCCATTATCATCTCTCACAGTAATCTTGGAATGATAAATGAATACAAAACTGAGTCAGAGACAGTTACCAAGGAAAAGAAGTTAAGAAAAAATTCTACCTAGCAAGATTTCATGTGCAAAAAACACCATCCACTTAACTATTAGTCAAATAAATTGCAATACTTTAGTATAGTAAAAATTCAGGAAAAAAGGGTCAAAAGAACACCCTGATAGTATTTATTCAATTGTGTGTGCATTTTTCACACTAAAACTTACTGAACAACTACTATGGGTCCAGCAATATGCTGGAGGTTGGGAAAAGATGAAAGGAGCCAAGAATGTCAGGTACCATGCTAGACATTTTACATTTTACATCCATTATCTACTCAATCCTTCCAACCACCCTGAAAAATCACTGTCATTCTCCTCATTCTACATTCCTCATTTAAGAAAACAGTCTCAGAGGGTTGAAATAACACAATTGGCTAGTGTCAGACACAAGACTTGATTCCAGATTGGTCTTTTGTTTTCTTTGCTACACCCTACTGCCTCTCGTGAGAGTACACATGCTAAAGAACATGTGAAAGATCAAATGGAAAGAGGGTTTTGAAGATTCTACATCTTAAAATTTCATCCAAATAAGCTTAGATTTGGTAAACTCCTTACAGCGACTGTATCTACCCATGAGATTTGATCTCCTTTGATTATGGGTAACAGAAAACCCACTTAAACATAAGGAGGATTTATTTACCCAAATAACTAAAACACAGAGGTAGTTTTAAGGTGGCTTGATTTAGAGCTCAAATGATGTCACCAGGACTCTTTCACCATTTCTTATCTATTCTTTCCCCCATGTTGACTCAATTCTTTGACAGATTTCCCCCTCGTGTAGCCAGATGAAGTAGCACCTGGAGAGCAAGAGTCTCCTTCCCAAAAGTCTCTGGAAAAAATCTGTCTCTCACAGCACTAACTAGGGCAGGTGCTCTTCCCTGTATCACTGTGCCCAGAGATGAGATATTTTCACGGGCCAGCCTGAGTCAATGACATTTTTGGGGAAGGGTGGTCAGCACCACTAAAATCACATAGACTGAAAAGGAGGAGCAGCAGTTTCCACAAGTAAAATCAAGGTGCTGTTACAATGTCAGAGTAAGTAGATACTGTTTAGTCAAAGAAGCCAATGTCCACAACATTACCTGTTAGACACCCCACAGGGATGAGAACCTGCAGCCTCAAGGCCACATGTGGCCCTCCAGATCCCCAAGTGTGGCCCCTCAACCGAATCCAGGACCTTCTTATTATCAACAACAGTATCCCTTCCATGGTCTGTATTTCAACCAACCAGTATTCCTTCCATAATCTGTATTTCAACCAAGTCATGACTATCTCCTAACTTCCTAGCTCTGTCCTCAGTACTTCCACTGCAACAATTCTTCTACCCCTTCAATTCACTGGCTCTAATTAACATCTTCTCACTGTCCCCCATCTGCTATGTCCTCACTTCTCTCTTTAATGAAAACAGATTTCATGGTCCATCATTATAATCATTCCCTTGCCCCTATCTCCTCCCTCCATCATAGTGGCCTGGCAGAACCTTAATCTTGATTAAAAGCAATCACTAGTTCATATTATTTACCTACTAATTATTTTATTTTATTGTGTTATTCCTCCTCTCCTCATACTTGTGCCTGAGCAGCTGAAGAAAAACTCAAAATCATAACTGGTCTCACTTTAAATACATGGCTGCAAACATCAAGTAAGCCCTTCCTGATGCCTGGCAAGTGAGCTACATCTCCCGACTCCCTGACTCCCTCACTCCAGATGATTCAAATGTTCTCTTCACTTCTCAAACCTACAACACCTCTTCTTTCCTCCTCCCTCTGTGACCTGACTCTTCCAGTGAGAAAAGGCAAACAATCAAAAGAGAACTTCGAAATCTGCCACTTAGTCACAGTCAGATCCTTTTACTCTGCTTTCCCCTTAAAACAATCATGAACTATGGCCAATCCCTCCACTTGTGCACTGAATTTCCTTCCCTGTTATCTAATTAAGGACATCTTTCCTTCAATTCTACCCTTTCTCTCCTCTATCTCCTTTCTACTTAATCCCATCAGAATAATAACAATAATGATAATAATAGCAGCTAACACAAAGTGCTCACTAAATGTGGCAGGAAGCCTCTAAGACGGCGCCCAACAATCTCCACCTGCTGATATCACCCCCATCATCCACCTGCCTATAAATCCCTTCTCCTTAAGTGTAAGCAGGACCTGTGATTCACAGCAAAGGTCACAGGATGTCACGTCTCTGATTAGGTTACATAAGTTTGTGATCTCCATCTGGTTTCTCTCATTGCTTTCTCAGTCTGCACACTTTGATGAAGCAAGCTGCCATGCTAAGCTAGACACTTAGACTCTCAGTCCAACAATGCTGCAGGAACTGAGCTCTGACAACCATCACCTGGGCTTCCCCAGTCAAGAGTTCAGATGAGAATCCATCTCTGGCTGACACCTTGACTACAGCTTGTGAGAGACTCCGAAGCAGGAGAGCCAACTAAGCTGTGCCAGGAGTGCCAGCCCACAGCAACGGGGAAGCAATAAATGTGTGTTGTTTTAAGCTACGAGGTCTGTGGTAATAGGTTATATAGCAATAGACAGCTAATACATTAAGCAACAAGCATTCTTCTAAATGCTTGAAATATATTAACCATTTAATCCTCACACAATCCTATTACTACTGTCTCCACTTTACAAGTGAGGAAACTAAGGCACAGAGAGGTTTATTAATTTAATTTCCTCAAGATCAAGCATCCAGTAAGGGCAGACTCCATAATCCTTTCCACCTACAGCCCCATTTCTCTGCCTCTCTTTAGAGCAAAACCCCTTGAGAGGGTTCTCTATATTTACTCCTCGGCCACTTCACTTTAAACTTACTCTAGACAGGTCCTCCTGCCTACCACTCCACTGAAACTGACCACAGGGTTACTAAAGATCTTCATATTGCCAAGTCAATGTTTAGTCCTCATCTTACACACCTATCAACAATATTTGAGAGTGAACTATTTCCTCCTCCAAACACTTTCCTCACTTGACTTCTGAGTCACCACATTCTCTTGATTTTCTTTCTACCTCTCTGAACTCTCCTTTTTGGTCTCCACACCTAGATTCTTATCTTCTTCCTGGCCTCTTAACTTCAGCAGACTCAGATCTCTTCTCTTCTCTTCCCTATATACACTCAATCTTATGTAACTGTATCCCGTCTCATAGCTTTAAATACCATCTGTATAATGACAATTCCCAAATTTACAACAAGCCCAGGCTCTCCCCCAAAGTCTCAACTTACATATCCAACTGCCCACTCAAACTCTCCATGTGAATATTCAGTAAGCATTTCAACTCTCCACACTAGAACTCATTTCTTCCTTATGAACCCGCTGCTCCTGAAATTTTCCATAGCTCAGTAAAAGGCAACTCCAGTCTCCCAAACAGTCAGGGCAAAACCTTGGAGTCATCCTGAATGTCTCCTTTTTTCTTACAATCAACTGACATATCCTGTCAATAACATCTTCAAATTATATCTGGACTTCTCACCAATTCCAGAGTTACTATCCTAGTCCAAGCCATCATCATCTCTTAGTCACCATGCCATACTGCCTTTCGACACCTACTGGCATCCCATCCCACTCAGAATAAAAATCCTATAATGATGTCTAGATGATCTAGTCCCATGGCCTCAGCTCCTACCACTTTCCCTCTCATTTTACTCAAACCACACAGACCTGTGAACACTCCCAGCACTGTCCCATCTACAGGCCCATTTGATGTTATTTCTGTCTGGAAGACCCTTCCCACAGATACCTGCATAAATTCCATTTAATCCGTGCTCAAGGACCACCTTATCAGTGAGGTCCTTTCCCACCCTATTTAAAATACTATCACCAGTTACTTCCTAGACCCCTTACCTTGCTTTATTTTTCTTTGGAGCACTCACCACCTTTTATGTACGTATTTGTTTACTGTCTGTTCTCCCTCCTCATTAGAATGTAATCCGCACAGCCAGAGCTTGCTCGGATTTCCCAAGACCAGAGAAAAGTACAGAAAATAACTCAAGCATTATTTCTGCCAGGAAACCTCCTTTGACTTCCTACGTTAGGTCAAGTCCATTGTCACTCACATTCACAGAACAGTATTCCTTACTTCAGGGTCCTCCTTTGTAATTGTTTTCATTAGGACTAAAATTTAACTGACAACTGTCTCCTATAGTAGGCTATAAACCCTAGTTTAAGGACCATGTTTGTTCTGTTCACTGTGACACACTCAGAGCCTAGCACAATGACTGCCAAGCACCGAAAGCCTGTTGGATGAATCAATCTGCCCATCCATTCACTAGACAGAGTAATAAGGTCAACCCTGCCTTTGAAGCCAAGAGACTAAGGTGAAATGAACAAACATCACTCCCCTAAGCTTCTCTGCCCACTTTGCTTGACCAAATACCTATTTGTCCAATTACTTATTTTCCAAAGCCCTTTTCTCTTTCCCCCAGAGTACAAGCAAATAAAGGGCACTAAAGTAGACACTATGATGTGACACCCACATTTCCCCATTAGGATCAAAGGCTTTATTTCCCCCAGCTGCTGGGAATGTGGCCAGCAGAGAGCCCGCAGCTGTTAGACCTCTTTTGAAACTGCCTCCACTAAAGAGAGACCCCCTTGCCCAAGGTCACACCCTCTTCCTGGGGCAAACCACATTCAATGATTGGTTGTTACAGCATATACCTTGCCCTAACTCAGAGCAACCCTGTAGGGCTCTTTGTGAAATCATTCTTGGCTTTCAAGGAGACTGCATCACACCCTCTACCTAATCCCGCTTAAATCCTTTTCCTGCAATAGATGCTGATCCCAAGAGCAGTCCCTAATAAACCTCTGCACGCTAATCTCCATCTCAGAATCAACTGCCCAGAGAACCCAATCTACAACAGGAACCATGTACTCCCATGTTTTCTTTTATCTTTTTTTTTTTTTTTTTTTTTTGTTTTTTAAGAGACAAGCTCTCTGCAACCCAAAATGGAGTTAAGCGGCGCCATCATAGCGCACTACACCCTCGAACTC
>CAUYRT010036114.1:0-12910 GCA_963574885.1 Lepilemur ruficaudatus
TCTCTTTCTTTCTTTCTTTCTTTCTTTCTTTCTTTCTTTCTTTCTTTCTTTCTTTCTTTCTCTCTCTCTCTCTCTCTCTCTCTCTCTCTCTCTCTCTCTCTCTCTCTCTCTTTCTTTCTTTCTTCAATTTCAGTATATGTATATAGCAGTATCAGAACTGTTAAATGCAATCTCCATGGAAAACAGCATTATAACTATAATACTGTGTTTATGCACAGTTCTTTTGCCTTTAGTATTGCCTACTGGACTAATTTCCAAAGTTACTTAGGTTAGCACCTCTCCTCCCACTCACTTCAGTGTGGTGATTTCATACATTCACAATACAGTTAGTTCATTTTGTCACATTCTGGATTCCACACATAAGAAGACCTATGCATCTGGAATAAATCTCACTTGGTGTGGTGTATAATTTTGGGGTTAGATTTTCTAATATTTTGTTAAAGAGTTTTGTATCTGTGTTCATGAGGAATATTAGTCTGTAGTTCACCTATTTCTAACATCTTGATCTATTTTTGGTAATGGGGTAATGTTGGCCTCACATTGTCTCTGCTTCTATTTTGTAGAAAGATTATGGGGAATTAATATCATTTCTTTTCAGAAAGTTTTGTGGAATTCAGGCAGGGTGTGGTGGTTCATGCCTGTAATTGCAGCATTTTGGGAGGCTGAGGCAGGAGGATGGCTTGAGGCCAGGAGTTTGAGATAAGGCTGGGCAAAATAGTGAGACCTCTTCTCTGTAAAAATTTTTTTTTTAATTTAGCTGGGCATGCTGGCATGTTGCCTATAGTCCTAGCTACTCAGGAGGCTGAGATGGGAGGATCACTTGAGCTCAGGAGTTTGAGGTTGCCGTGAGCTGCAATTGCCCCACTGCACTCTAGCCTGGGTGACAGAATGAGACACTGTCTCAAAAAAAAAAAAAGTTTTGTAGAATTCATCAGTGAAACCATCTAGGTCTGGTGTTTTCCTTTTTTTGGAAGGTTACTAACTATTTAGATTATCTTTTCAGATTATTTGTTTCTCCTTGTGTGTATTTTGGCACTTTGTGTCTTTCAAGGAAGTGGGTCATTTCAGCTAATATATCAAATTTGGGAGCAAAGAGTTGTTTGGAGTATTCTTTGTTATCTTTTTAATGAGCATGGGATCAGTAGTGATGACCTTGCTTTCCTTTCTGATATTGCTACATTGTGCTGTCTCTCTTTTTTTCTTGATTAGAGTGCTTAGAAATTTATAAATTTTATTGATTTTTTCTAAAGAACCAGCATTTGATTTTGTTGATTATATCTGTTTTCCTGTTTTCATTTTAATTGATTTCTGCTCTAATTTTTATTATTTATTTTCTTCTGCATATTATAGGCTTAAAAGGACAGAAGGACAAATCTTGTATGTTCTCACTCATATGTGGGAGCTAAATATTAAGAACAATTGATCTCATGGAGACAGAGTGTAGAATGATGGTTATCAGAGGCTGGGAAGGGAGGCAGATGGAGGGTGGGACAAAGTGGGGATGGTTAATGGGTACAAAAATATAGCTGGATAGTTAGAATGAACAGTATGTGATAGCACGACAAGGTGACTATAATAAACAACAAATTAATGTATGCTTTTAAATAACTAAACAAGTGGACTTGGAATATTCCTAACACAAATAAATGATAAATGCCTGAGGTGATGGATACCCCAGTTACCCTGATTTGATTAATTTGCATTGTATGCCTGTATTAAACATCACATGTACCCCATAAATATATACAACTATTATATACCCATAATAATCTAAAATAAAAAAAAATTAAAAAGATAAGTGACTTAAAAGATATATTTATTTGGCCAACTTTTAATACAACAGGTCTGTGTAACAATTTAAACATTTGATCTAGCAAAATGTGGTTTATTAATTCTTTCATCCATTCATTTAAAATTCATTGAATGACTACCTTTATCAGAAACTAGATATCATACATGATACATTATAACTAATGTTTATACTAAGTAGATATTGGGGAACTATCATAAGCAAATACATGCTCAAAGATAACGTCCCTATGTGAAAAATTTGGAGAATGAATAGTATTTATATATTTTACATTTAAACAAAATATTTAACCTAAGTAAATTATTTTTATTCTTCATTTTAATCTATATTTTAATTAATCAATGTATTAGTTTTCTGTTGTGGATGTAACAAATTACTACAAAGTTACTGCTTAAAACAGTACAGAGGCATTATCTTACAGCTATGGAGATCCAAAGTCCAAAATGGGTCTTACTGAGCTAAAATCAAGGTGCCAGGAATGTCTGTGTTCCCTTTTGCAGGCTCTAAGGGGAAAATCCATTTTTTGCTTTTTTCAGTTTCTAGAGGCTGCTCACATTTCTTGGCTTATAGGTCCCTTTCATATTCAAAGGCAGCAGTGGCCAGGAAATCCTTCCTCAGATTGTATCATTCCGATACCACTTTTATCATCATATCTTTTTCGGTCATTGTGACTCCTTTCCTACTTTCTTCAAAGCTTTTGTAGACCCTATGATTATACTGGGCCCACCTGAATAATTCAGGATAATCTCCTGATTTTAAAGTCAGCTGATTAGTAACCTTAATTCCCTTTGCCACATAATGTCATATAGTCACAGGTTATGGGGATTAGGATATGGGCATCTTTGGGCCGCCATTATTTTGCCTAGCAAAATTAACAAACTATTAGTTTCAATTTTGGCAGATAATAAAGGTAATAGTCTTGCTAAATTTGGTCACTAGTTCACATCTTAACAGGAACTTGTCCAGTTACTTTGCTCATATCCAAATTCCAAGCAATGGTTAAATCCCATTCCTTAAGTCTAGATCCTCCACAACCATAGCAGTCAGTACTGGTGTATAGTCATAGCATCTGGAGAAGTCAGCGCTTCTCCTCCCTCCGGGTAGTCTACTGGGGACCTAGGAATTTGTTATGGAATTTAACAGGAGAGAAGGAGAAGGACAATATTTGTCCACTCATCCTCCAATCTTCAACAGGTCATTCTTTCCAGTCTTTTCTTCCAGAGCTAAGAAAAATGTAAAAGAGTGAGCCCTAGTGGTTAAATTAATATTTCCAAAGCTGTTTATATAACAGAGAACAGATCATTTACATGTGTGGCCTATTTAGTAAGAACTCAGTTAGGGGAAAATACTCATTATTAACAGTATAAAAATAAGCTAAGTTCTCTTCCTATGGTTTTTAATTATCACTTTTTTTAAAAGTGTTTCATTTTAGTTTTTGTTGTTTGTTTTTTGTTTAACAAGATATCTCTACCTAAAAGTGGCTACTTAAAACACCTTAACTTTTTTGTTTTTAGCTCTCAGAAACATCTCTTCCCTACACAATTCTAAACAAAAACTTGAAACTGCAAATGATAAATGTGACAGGCCTCTATTTTACAATTTTAAATCAAATGGTCATTATGTTATTAATACAAACTTTAATTGCTGCTTTAATAATTTATCAGGATTTATTTTAACTGAGTGTGATAGAGAAGAAAATGGATTACTGACCTTTTATGAATGCTAATTGAAATGCCAAGGCCACCCTTTCCTCAAAAAGATATATTTTGTCTTACTTTAAAGGGGGAGGTAGATAATTTCAGAATTTAGAGCACTTTGTGGGTTAGGACAGAGAGGGGGTAGTTGCAAAAGGAGAGGAAGGAATTATGCAGCTTAAAAAATAACTAATTTGGAGGTGAAATTTATAAGTAAATCTTATTGGTAAATTGGAAATTTCTCATTCATTTCTTGTCTATCTCTTATAAAAATGCTGAATCATTGATATATTATTGAACACTGTAGGAATTGAATTGAATTCATGCCAACATAAAATGAAAGTTAAAACCCCAGGCAATATTATTTTTTGCTTTATATTTATAGCACTAAATGGTATGCCTTGTTCAAAGCAAGCATTTTTACTTGATAATAATATAGGCACATGTTTAGAATTTTTACACTAAACCATTCATTATTTTTCAACTTATATGGCATCTTCTCAGCCAAAGCTCATAAACATATTGTGTGTGAATTTCATACCTGTTCATTGCTTATTAAATAAATGGAAATGAGTCTTTCATTATCTCAATGACAGCCTACATGTTGTTAACAAGATGAAAAGTGAAAACCTATGTCAATTGCTTAGCATTTCCCAAATAACTAGATAAACATTATAGTGTGAATAAAATATTAGCACCATTTAACAACTATTATTTACTTTTCATTTGGAGAATTTGGCATTGTGTAGCAAGTAAGTCCCTAGTAATCAATGAACAGAACATATGCTTCTTGACTACCGGTTCAGGCTATGAGCAATGGAGTTAGTAGCACTAAAATTGAAGATATATGCCAGAAATATGTTGAAGATGTAGGTACTGGATATTTATTTCTTAACAAAAAATTAATGAGAAATCTAAAAAGACAAGCAGGGAAATAAATCAAAAAGCTTAAGATGTGTTCCATTCTAAAAACCACTTCTTACCTAAATATGTATAAAGAGGACCAGAGAATAGAACTAAACATCAGTGGCAAATATGTGGACTTGTTTTGATGGCCACAAAGAACAGAATTCCAGGACTTTGTGAGATGTCTTCCTTTTCACTCAGTTCCCTTACATTCACACTGCTATTTTAAAATCTGATTCCGGATAATGATTTGATTTTGGTTACCCAAGCTGTAGAGTAAATTATGTCAATGTGTTACTATTCCTGATATTATTTGCCTTAAAGTCAGAAGGGTGTGCATTCTAATCCCAATTATGCCACCTAATCAGCTGTAGAAACATGAGAAAATTTATTTATTTCTCTGAACCTATTTATTTCTATAAAGGAAAGGTAAATACAATGTACTTTATAGCAACATTGGGATAATTAAATGTAATATTGAATATTTAATTCTTATATAAGAATTCAGTAAATGGTAGCTGTCAATATTATTGTTTTACTAATATGTTGGTATTCTTATTTTCATATTATATCTTTCTACCTTTAGTTTTGCAATCAGCATGTGAATCAGTTTGACTTTAAATATTATGACTAGTACTGAGGGTAGAACTTAGGTCTTGTGAATTCTTGTGTATTGCTTTCCTACCAAATGTTGACTTTCTGATAGATTCTTTCAAAACTATCAGATAGTAAATTAGAATAACAATTTTAATAAGAAAAACAGACTCAAATGAGGACCACGTTATCATTCTAAAATAATTTTCTTAATTTTGCATTTGTAATGCATTACTAAATTTAAAATACTATCAAAAAGTGTGATAATTAGGTACATTTTCCCTTTGTTGATGATCTGAATTATAATATTTAATCTTCTATCCCTAGATTTAGAATTAATCACTTAAAATAACTATTTACCAACTATGTTAACACTATCAGAGGTTAACATGTAGTTAACAAACTTTGTTATGAATACAAATTCTACTGACAAGTCAATAATTTCTATATATTATATAAAATATAGTGGCTGATTATCCCTATACCTCTCTCGATTGCAAGTTTAAACTGACAGTACTATAATAATTATACCACTGAAATTTAGTGGAATAATTTCTAACATTTATAAATGCAAAACTGTTGGTAATATTACTGAAGGTCAATTAAAAATTAGCTTCTTGTAGGCATGTACACATTAAATATGGCAGAATCACATGTTAAAAATTTTAAGCCATTATTTCTTTACTTTATTAACAATTCAAACATTTCTCCTATTATTATATTATTCATAATGTAAACTAAATCTCACCCCTGAATTTTACTCTAAGAGAATGTCTCATTGAGCAAGGAAGGCACAGATTCAAATGGATTGTCATATCTAATTATTGCTAAAATTTGTGCTTTTTTATTTTTTGAAATGGCGGTTTTATATTCAATAGGCCTAAGTTGGTTCATTCAAACACTTAGTTTTGATTTTGCAATAAACTCTTCATGTATTACTTAAATTTTTTCCAGATGATTACCTTGGTTGGAGAAATGCACTGTGGCTCTAACAAGATCAAGGTGGCCAATGTCAGCCATGACTCAAAATTTTCACATAGTCCTCTCAGTCTCAAGAGTATTTCCTTCTTCAGTTTTCATAGTGTAGCCCTGAATTTATCTACCCAGAAATCCCCGTCATTATGCAGCTATTCATTGTTTAGATAACAAAAGGGAGGACATATTCTCTAGAACTGTGTTAGCCAATTATAGTAGCTACTAGCCACATATGGCTAGTTAATTTTAAATTAATTGCATATAATTTAAATTCAGTTCTTCATTTACAGTGGCCACATTTCAAGTCCTCAATAGCCACATGTGGTTGGTGGCTACCATATTGGACAGTGCAGATCATTTCCATCACAGTGGAAAGTTCTCTTGAATAACACTTCTCTAAAAATTCTATAAAGTATCTTGTTAATAATTAGGCATTGATTAAGATTTAAGTCACATTTTGTAAAATCCTCAAATGTACTTTGCATTATGTATGCTGGATGCATTCATAGATGTTATTCTTTGTTAAGCATCACAACAATACTGATTGATAGGTATTTTTCTTCTTGGTTTAGAGATGAGAAGACTAAAGCTGTGCACAATGCAGTAGTAAATGACAAACTGATTCATGCTCTTTCCACTATAATATGCTTCCTCAAAGAATGAAATATACTCAAAGACAATCCTCAAGAACCAGCATGAGAGGAAACAATGCCCAAGAGAGAGCTCAATCTAGAACAGTTTCTTCCCTGAGGTGAAAGCACTAAAATAACAAACAATATTTATGGCTGGAAAGAATGACATGGCAGATTGAATAAAAGAAAATCTGGAACAGAGGGCCCTATCCAGAAAGAACACTTAAGTGTTTTGTTTTTTTCCTCTAACATATTAAATACATACTATTAATAGTATTCTATCTTAAGGAAAAATTTGAAATATGTAAAACATTTATGCATTAAGATAGTCCTCATAGGATTTATTAATAGAATGGGAAAAATGAAAACCAATTGAATATCTAATAATAGAAATATAGTTAGTGAAACTCAACGGAATATTATCCAGCCATGGGAAACAATTGTTTGGAAATCAGTATAATAAGAGAATCACTTTGATGTATTGTTGAGTTCAAAAAATAGTGCTAATACAAGAAATGTATGTACAATAAATATAACAACACTATAAATGAAAGGTGCACCAAAATTTGAATGGAAAGACTAACAGTGAAATACTAACAGTTTGAACCGCTGGGTAGTTAGAATTTATTTTCCCCTCTTATACTTCAATGCTTGAAAATTATATGAATTGTACAATTAAAAATATTTAATAATCTTGAGCAAGTGGAAAATATGGAAGTAGTCACAAATTAAATTGAGAGTGGCAGAAGTTAGAAGAACTTCAATTAAAGTCTACCTGTTACACAATAAGCAGCTTCCCTCATCTGTTCATCACGTACACACATATACCATCTCCCAATCCATGCATTGGTGTCATTTAAAAATTTATCTGAAAAAAATTCCTGGAACTAATAAGTGATTATGACATGGTTGCAAGATATAAAGTTAATATATAAATGTTAATCCCTTTTCTGTACACCAGCAATGAACAAGTAGAACTTGAAATAAAAAATACATCTAACAAAAATGTATACAAGATCTACATGAAGAATACTACAAAACCCTGATGAATGAAATCAAAGCAGAGCTAAATAAATGGAAAATATTCTATTTTCACAGATAGGAAGACTCACTCTTGTCAAGATGTCAGATCTTCCCAACTTGATCTAGAAATTCATTGCTATCTCAATCAAAATTCCAGCAAGTTATTTTGTAAATATCAACAAACTGATCCTAAAGTTTATAAGGGGAGGCAGAAGATCCAGAATAGCAATCACAATATTAAAAGAGAAGAAGAAACTTGAAGGACTGGCACTACCAGACTTCAAGACTTACCATAAAGCTATAGCAATCAAGAAAGTATGGTATTAATAAAAAAATAGGCAAAAAATTAATGAAACAAAACAGAAAGCCCAAAAATGACCTAAAGAGAGCCCACAAATAGATCCACATAAATATAATCAAGTTATCTTTGACAAAGAAATAAAATGGATCAATGATAATGTTTTCAACAAATTATGATGTATTAATAAAAACTAGATAACCACATGCAAAAATGAAGTTAAACACAGATGTTAAACCTTTTACAAAAATTAACTCAAAATATATTATACACCTACATGTAAAATATAAAACTATAAAATTCCTAGACAGTAACATAGGAAAAAAACCTAGGTGACCTAATGACTTTTTAGATATTAACACCAAAAGCATGATCTATGAAAGAAATAATTTATAATCTGGATTTCAATATAATTAAAACCTGTTCTGTGAAGACAATGTCAGGAGAATGAGAAGACAAGCCACAGACTGGGGAAAAAAATATTTTGAAAAGGCACATCTAATAAAGGACTGTTATCCAAAATATACAAAGAATACCTAAAAATCCACATTAAAAAACAAGAACCTAATTTAAAAATGAGCCAAAGACTGTAACATACATCTCACCAAAGAAGATATACAGATGGAAAATAAGCATATGAAAAGATGCTCCACATTATATATCATCAGGGAAATGCAAATTAAAACGAGATACCACTACACACCTACTAGAATGGCCAAAATCTGGAACATTGGCAATACCAAATGCTGTGAAGGATGTGGAACGATAGAAACTCTCATTTGTTGCTGCTAGGAATGCAAGATGATACAGCCACTTTGGAAGACAGTTTGGTGGTTTCTTACAAAAGTAAATGTACTCTTACCAAAAGATCCAGCAATCTCACACCCTGATATTTACCCAAAGGAGGAGAAAATGTTTTATATCTTCACCAAAAAAACCCCCAAAAAACTGCATATGGATATCTATAGCAGCTTTATTCATAATGACAAAACTTGGAGGCAACCAAGATGCCTTTCAGTAGGTGCATGTATAAATAAACTGTGATACATCCAGACAGTGGAACATCAATTAGTGCTAAAAATAAATGAACTATCAAGCCACAAAAAGATACTGAGTAACCTTACATGCACATTACTAAATGAAAGAAGCCAGTATGAAAAGGCTGCATACTGTATGATCCTAATTATATGACAATGTGGAAAAAGTAAAACTATGGAGACAGTGTTTGTCACGACTTAGGGGAAAGGAAGGTTGAATAGGCAGAGCACAGAGAATTTTTAAGGCAGTGAAACTACTCTATATGATACTACAATGGTAGATGCATGTCATTATACATTTTCCCAAATCCACAGAATGTACACCACCACAGTAAAGTCTAACATAAAGTATGGACTTTGGATGATTATGATGCATCAATGTAGGCTCATCAGTTGTAACAAATGTTACCACACTAATGAGTGATGTTAACGGGGATGGCTATGCATGCGTTGGAGAATGGGGTATCTGGGAAATCTCTGTACCTCTCTCTTAATTTTGCTGTGAACCTAAAACTACTCAGAAAATAAGTCTAAAAAAATGTGTTTGTCAGATCGAACCTACATGTAGCAGTATTGTCCATTCATATTGAACATCCATATTTGGATGTTCTATCAAAGGAAAAATTGTTCTCTCTCTAACAGTTATGTACATATGATCTCCAGATATACTCATGGATATTGTGTCTAGAGGAAGCTGTTATTAGGAATTAGAATCGGGGCCCAAAAATTTCAATCAGAAAGATTTTTAAGAAAATAATGTAAATGCTCTGGAAAATTATCATGCAGGTGCACCCCCAGAAGAAAATATTATGCATAAATAATTTTGCATAAATTATGTCTTATCTCCATTTATCCCACTCACCTGAAAATTTTACTGTAATGTAGATATATGCAAGGACATTAATGCATTGCAATTCAGATTTGATTCCAATATGCAATAGTAAATATCTCAACATCAATTGTATTGGGATGCCCTCTTTATAACAAGTCTCTTTAGAAAGAGAAATATTTCTCATTCCTATGAATATATATAAATTCTGAAAGGGCAGTTGAAGTTTATGAAATTCAGTAATACATTTCACTAAAAGAATGAAACTGTAAATTCATCTTTAATGGAAAATTGTGAGTTTTTTTTTCTTTTTTAATTTCCTTGCTGCAAAATGAGAAAAGTAAAATGCCACATGAGAAACCACTGTGGAATATCTTCACTTAGAAATCCCTCCTACATGCAAAGTGAGGATTTTAGCTCACTACTTGTGTTAAACGTCAATAAAATCAGTTTTTAGAAAGAATCTTAGAGGCAGCAGGGTTTTGCCCTAAAGAATTGAAGCAAAGAAACAGGGCTGAATAATTATCTCTGTTATTAATGCAATGTTTAAGAAGGACAAGTATACCCTAAATCTATCCTACTTGCAGGATGCACATTGCCCACAGGGAAGAGTGCTGGAAATGGAGGAAGCACTTCAGTCATGGCATTAGTCATTTGGTTATTTTATGTCTATGGAGTTATAAAAGGAGAAATATCTACATTTCTTAAAGTGGATATTGTTATTGCTTCTATTCCAGTATGAGGTAATGTAATCACTTTCCCTTTAAGTCCATAGAATCTGGAACAAAGGTCAGAACGCCCTAATTTTCTCTGTTTTTATTGATGTTTTTCTTCCTAGGGTCCATGAGGAGAAATGAGCTCTTTTCCACATCTAGAAATTGTGGGAAAGATGTCTTGGCCCATGGGGTAGATTATTCCTTTATTCAAAAATGTAATTTCCAAACTGATCCTCTTTTTCTAGCATTAGGAGTCACTGTAGTTCTTCCTGAGTTAATATTTCTGAAATATTGCATATCCATCTATTAATTTAATTAGTATCCTTGAATTTATGAGCTTTTCTCTTTAAGTTGCCATTTTGTTAGTATTCTATATATGGTAATGAATTCAAGTAACACTGAAAATTTGTCTCATAACAGCTATATTTTAAAGGTATAAATAATCCTGCAATGCTAATTTAAAACTTTCCTTCTAAAAACAGAAGTGTTTTTTTTTTTCATTTTTAACACAGGCTTTCCTGCCCACACTATGATTTGATTTACTACTTACTATTTCACCTAGAAATATCGATGCTTTCCTAAACACATAGAAGTTACGATGCTGCCCTCTGTGTGCTCTTGAAATTCACTGTGACATCGCTGACCAGGGATTCTTATATTTTATAGAATCTAGACATTTTATCATTTTTGTTTAATGTAATTAATTATATTTGAAATTAGATATATTCTTTTTTTAAGCTAAGATTATTTTGTTGTAATTGCAGAACTCCCATCTTTGAAAGTATTTATGCCATAACCAGAGGTTGTAAAGGTGACAAGAAACAAATGAAATTATATGTTTTTTTTTTACAGAAATAAAGAAAAATGAAGCAGTTACTCAGTTCCAGATGAAGATCCAGTATTAAAAGTTGAGGACTGTCGTCTATTAAATAGGTGTGTATATTGAAAACTGACCATCATATGCAGTGATATAATTTCAAATACTAATATATATCCTGTTTGAATTTATTATAAAGCATTTTGGTAATAGGAACAAAAATTTAAGAAATAAATTAGATCTGATGGTCTAGCTTCCAATGCTGATAAATATGTGATGCTTTTTAAAAATCTTTGACCTCTTGTCTCTGTTCATGAAAACCTCTTTTTGTTTTTTTATATTGATATTCAATGATATAATGGGTACATTTTTTAATTTCCAATATAGTTAATTCAAGGTCTTACAATAATTAAGTGAAATACCGAGGTATTCAAATTATATATAACCTTGCCTAAAAGATTACCTATAAGAAATACCATCAGCAGTTGTGTTAAAACAAAGAAAAAAATACCTGGGGGTAAATGAGTACTTCTAGGGTGAAAAGTACACTTGTTCCACAAGATGGTGGTTGGGCAGTCAAACAGGGCTTATCACAAAGAGGCAGTATATAGAATCCAACCAAGTAGGAATAGTCCCTCAGCTACTAGATGTCTGGGAAAGAAAGAGGTTGATTCAAGAAAGCTCCAGAAAGGCAAATAAATGGTTGGCAGTACAATACTTATGAGTAGGATCCTCTTTCTCAAAGACACAAAAGCATAAAGTAAGGGTAGGACGACGAGATTGTTGTGAAATAAAAGAGAATAGAGATTTAACTCCCAAATTTAATCTGTGGACCTTGTTTGTATTCAAACAAACTAACTGTAAAAAGATACCCTTGAGATAATCATGGAAGTATAATACAAATAAAATATGAAGTAAGTTTTATGGGATTATTGCTAAATGTATTAGATGTAATAATATGTGGTGGTGATACACAAACACACATATGTATGTATACCCATACACTCACACATTCATGTATGTATGTATATATGTATCAATCAGAGAGGCATACTAAAGTATTTATGGATAAAATGATGTCTTGGATTTGCTTTAAAAGACTTCAGAAAAATTAATAAATAAAAAAGAGGGAGGTTGGGTAAATGAAGCAATAAGGAAAGATTGGTCTAATACTGATAAATGTTGCAGTTGCTTGATGGATACATGGGGCTCATTATATTATTCTTTCTAGGTTTGTGTATATTTGAAAATTTCAATAATGAAATGTTTTGTTTTTATTATTTGTTTGTTTAATTTCAGCATATTATGGAGGCATGAATGTTTAGGTTACACATATTGCCTTTGCCCCACCTGAGTCAGAGCTACAAGCATGTCCATCCCCAGACAGTGCACATTGCACACATTAGGTGTGAATATACCTGTATCCTCCTAACCCCTCCTACCTGCCCGACATCCGATGAATTTTACTAACATATGTGCACATAAATGTTGATCAGTTAGTATCAATTTGATGGTGAGTACATGTGGTGCTTGTTTTTCCATTCTTGTGATACTTCACTTAGTAGAATGGGCTCCAGCT